>NW_027019653.1:2700067-2730205 GCF_013076305.1 Rhopilema esculentum
CATTACAGTCAACTGAATCTCCCCCGATTGCAACCCTCTTGGTAATTACAGGCTCTTTTGAACCAATAATCTTATGATTCGCCCTTTGCTGTCCCCCGTCTAAAGATTTACTAACATGTCCCTTGTTTACAGTAGCATTCCCTCTAGGCTTGATTTCCTGTCGCTCATCGTACTTAAAAGCTTCGTATCTTTTTGCTTTCGTAGATTTCACATTTTCCAAACTATCCTCAGTCTCTCCTTGCTTTACAGGTTTTTTCTGTCCAACATATCCCAAAGAAAACACTTTTTCCTTTTCACAAAAAGCATCATTTCTCTCTGTTTCGCTCTTCCTGTGCTGTTCGACTCTCCCTTTTTGATTAACAAGATTGAAAGGGGAACCAAAACTCAACGACCTTTTAACCGATTCATCGCTTTTAGTAATATCTGCTTTTTCACTGTTATCCTTCAATTCTTTGACATTCGCAATAATCTTAGGACTTTCGCGCTTTCTAGTTGAAGACATTGTTTTAGTTTCGAAAATGTCTTCATCCTTTTGCTTATATCCCACGACTTCGCATTGCTTTGGTTTCTCAAATTCACATTGCACTGGTTTCTTTAAATCAAATTGCAATGGTTTCTTTAATTCCCGTGACATTTCAGCAGGTTTCATCGTCTTAGAAACGGACAAGCTGCTGTTAGTTAAACTGCTTTGTATTGGCTTCACTGGTAAGAAACCGCTGGGCGGATCACTTTGTAATGGCTTCTTTGATCTGTTTACATCTTCTGCTTCAAAACATTCGTTCATTCTTAATTCATCCTCACAACCTTTGGCTTGTTTTGTGTTGCTTTCTTCTCTAGAAACGTCTTCGCTACTCTTTCCTTTTGAAAGCCAAATTGGTTGCATTTCATTCTGGAAGTTACAGGCTCTGGAATTTCCTTTGTTTTTGACTCTCCTTGTCTCAAATTAGGGTCTTCCCTTGAAGATTTACATTCTGAAACAATTTTACTCGATTCGATTGACATTTTGTCATGAGTTTCTTCCAGATTTGCTGCCTTGACGCCCGTAGCATTTCGTCCACTTTTTCTGTTCGCACTTGGTGTATTTGGCTGTGCAAATGTCTTCAGCTTTGGTTTCTCAATCTTGGACTGGGGAACATCACCATCACCAAATTCCAAACAGACGTTACCTAAGCTTGATTTCTGCTCAGCTTCGACTGTCGTACTCTCTGCATTCACGTGTTCACTCTCCGTCCGCTGTTTCAAATTAACAAGATTCCTGTCGACAACAGTCATTGGTTTCGCGATCTTTGAATATCGCATGCTAGGCCCATTTTGTTGACTAACAGTTATATTACTCGTGCGTGGCAGCCTAGGGCTCCTCGTGGATTGTGTTTCATCTTTAACAAACCGTCCTCTCGGCCTGGGCGTGTCCATTTTCTTCTACACCACCACACTATGTTGATGATATGTTAAATAAAATTGCATTTGACAGTAATCAACCGTTAGTCCTCCTTTTTCAAGAATCCGCGCTAGATTATATCATAACGTAACCTCTTACTTTGCACGTCTGTAATTTGATTACACTGAGTTCATCTAAAGAGAGTTTACATAGACTCAGACTTTCCCTGGGTTACAAATGACAGGTGAAAAAGCCGGACCTGCAGCCTAAACGGCTTAAACACAAAACATATGTTTCGTTAACTGTATCACAAAGCATTATAAAATTAGGCTTTTTAAAAGTAAATAAAAGAAAAAATAATTGGACTTTTTATTCGTTTGTATAAAGAACAGCGAGGTAGACGAATAAAGGGAATTATTATCGAAGAATTTTTACAATTACGAGTACAAAAGCATGCTTATGTTTTAACTCAATCAACCCTTTGTTGGACTCAGACAATGAATAATAGTTGAATGTAATGTCAGACGTCTTGCTTGACACAAGGATCATCTATGGAGCTAGTACTTTTCGCGACAGAAATTTTATCTATAAATACAAACTTGAAGCCAGCTGCCATTGCATAAGTCAATAAATCAAAGTCCTACAGGAGCCTTTTAGTTTGAAAAAGTTAATTGAAAATCAGTTGAAAGCTGCAGGTGTCGACGGTTTTGTACGGAATGCTTCACAAGGATGTGCTTTGGGTTTTGTTTTGTTTACGAATCATATTTCATCTAAAGCTGCCTTAATGTATGGGATTAGTACAATATTACTTTTCCCTGCTGGGTGCGATAGACGATGGTTATGACACAAGTCAGAAATGACTCTTTCAGCACATCACACGATGGGGGTAATTAGTGCCTGTAGATTCAGAAACTAAAATGAATTCTGTGATCTAAATCATTTGCATTTGTTAACAGTAAACCATATTTGCTCCTAAACATTGGCAGCTCAATCCACAATCTTTTTTGTGTTCGCTTCCTAACATTCGAGGGTATTGTATTGTATTGTATTGTATTGTATTGTATTGTATTGTATTGTATTGTATTGTATTGTATTGTATTGTATTGTATTGTATTGTCACCTAGCATCCAAAGATAGTTTTAGGACACCGAAGAGCAGTCGTCCTATCGAGCAATGTCCTAGTCCTTCTTTTAGATGTGACCACTCTTTGTGATTCCTACGCCTGGAATTACAGGCCAGAGTTGCACTATACCGGATTGCTATCGGAGCGGAGCAGAGCGGAGTAACTTTTACTCCGGAGTGATATTTAGGGTAGCAGTTATACTACGATTCTCCGCTCGCTCATAAGCCTGTATTTCTTTGCATTTCTGGTACACAAAATCCATCAGATTAAATGTTTTGATGATATTTTCGAATCCACGTGCTGTTGCGAATTCTTTTTCAATAGCTATGCATATAATGACGAAAACAACCCTGAAAATTGGGAAATAAGTGATGGAGTTCGTGGATTCGTAGCATCAGATAGCAACACAATCATAGCAAGATTGTGTTGCTATCTGATGTGTTAAAGTATGTTTTTCGTCCAAGGGCCACTTCAATAAAATTTTGGAAGAGATGAAATCCAAATACGAAAATGTTGGGACGATTTCAGTCTGGCATTATCCAACAGCAACAAAATCTCAGAAATCGCCATTGTTCACCAACGATCGAATTGCTTCAAGCAAAAAACAATGAGAAAATCCTTTGTTTCCGAGCGGAGCATATCGGATTCGTGCGAATACACTACAGCGCTCCGCTACGGAGTGACTCCGGAGTGATTTTCGTATCACCTCCAGAGCGGAGTGATTTTTCTGATAAGTGTAGCGTAGTGCAACTCAAATCCCTGTCCGATACGAAAGTTACTCCGCTCTGATAGCAATCCGGTATAGTGTAACTGGTACCGCAGAGAGCTGGCGACCTCTCTTACTCCGGGTCAGAGTTGGGTCATGCCAGGGACTCAAACCACGAGCTCTTGGATCTGTTGCTCGTAATCCTAACCACCAAACCAAAATTCGAAAAAACATCTTTTGTGACGTAATATTTCTGAAGACTGTAGTAGTAGTAACCAGTTTCCAACAAATGACGTCATCCTGATCGCGACGTCGCAATGTAAAACAGCTCAATTGAAAAACAAAACAAGTTAGAAAGCTAGAGAAGGCAAGATAGATTGAAGGCAAGTTAACATCGTCAAAACAAAATAGCATTTGAATGAAAATATGCACTTAAATATATAAATAAATAAGTAAATAAGAAACTATATTGGAAAATGCAGAATAAAGTGATAATTTATAAACATCTAATTTCTGCACTCTCAACAATTAATAAATATCGTACATACCTACTGGGGAATACATTAACCATGTTTACACTAATAAACAAAACCCCTGTCCCCTGTCCCCTGTCCCCTGTCCCCTGTCCCCTGTCCCCTGTCCCCTGTCCCATACACCAAACAGCCTTTTGATCAGTGTAATTGGAGTATCTTCCTTTTTATAACTAGCCTCTTAATCAACAATCCTAATCAATTGAGGCTGATTTCCACGAGGTGAATTCTTTCGCGCGAATCGAATTTTTTCCAATATGAGCATGCGTGGTGTCATGTTCTCAAATTTCGCAGCGAAAAAATTCGATTTGCAGAAAGTAGATCACGCTCTTACTTTATCGCCATGAATCTTTATTCGATTCATGTGAAAGAATTCGCCTAGTGCTAATCAGGCTTCAAGCGTGAAACTCAGAACTTAGAGCTGTCCTGTTCTATACACCAAACAGCCTCTTAATCACGTAATTTATAATGTACCTAGCTTTACGCTATATATTTCAGCACGTTGTGAGTAAAGGAACCCATATAAACAAATCTGTGAGGAGGAGGGCTCCAGTAAGCCTTTGTTGTTCTGTCTTTAACGTCATGGGTGTGATCCATCTGCTATGTATTTATGGGCCTGCGAATTTTTTGGGAATTTTTTGGGAAAGGCATCTTCTTGTACATTTTGAAAACAAGATTTTAAAATTTTCTCAGAAACTTTCACAGTCACTAAAAGGCAGTATGTCCCTCGTTGTTCTAAGAATCTTTTTTCATGGCCACGATATTCATGCATCGTTAATTCAATGCACAAATAAACAATCAGAATGAGGAACCACAAAAGCGTAATTTCCCTGAACATCACGAAGGGGACAGACTGACTTTAATCAATAAATCATTCTTTTATAATCGATCTACAAAACAGATGTGCTTCTAAGGATATCTAAAAAGATGTGTTTTCAAAGAAAGCTTGAGAAGAGTCTCCAAAAAGTATTGTCCTTTATTCATAAGATGTAATGTACGTGATGGTATTGCCGTTCAAAGTACTTTGCAGTATGCACGCCAGATTTAATATTGATACCATTGTGGCCCATCATGGCAGTTTTTGTCTACATAATACCAGTAGGGACATTCTCTTTTACCCCTTCTCCTTTGATGCCGCATTCTGCATACCAGTCTTTCACACGATATGGCTCACAAAGTTCCAAAAACCTGAAAATTGTTTAAATGACCTTAAAACGAGATGCTCTAGCATGTGTTTTGATCTGGCACATAGGCTACGATTTATGAACACAAAAACCAGGCACATTTATACCTACAAGGGCCTAAGCCAAGCAAGATCATCCGATTAGAATGTGAAGTCAGGCACCGCGAGGCGTTGGGAAAAGTGGAGGGGGGGGGGTCTAAAAAAAGTGGAGGGGGGGCTAAAACCGTATAAAAAGAGGCTTTTCAGGTTTCTGGCTAAAGCCCCCCAGCCTCCCCCCCCTCCGCGGTGCCTGGAAGTCCTCCACAAAACAGAGTAGAACAATTAAAAACATGGGAATTTCCAGAGAGTCGTGGGTTTGTCAGAAAATTAAAAAGGTCTAAATTTTAAACGCCACTCAGGAAAAACACAAGATAAGTATTTTCAAGGAGTGAAAAAGTCTACTAATGCTGGTACATTATGACTTTTTTCAAGGAGTTAGACATCAAAGACGGCCTACAATTGCTGGTAAAGGCAATAAAGCAATAAATGGTCATTACCTTGAAAGAGGACAAACAGGCGTTCCACACCCTGGCAGTGTCAAATCCTGATGAAATGTAAAACGAGGTATATTATAGGATAAAAACTACAATAAGCAACAGATAAATTTTCCATTTTAACCTGCTCTACAATAGAAAAGATGCAGGTTTTTATTTTAACGGTTACTTTGAATTATGCTATGGAAAAGCAAGTAGAACTAAAACCAACATTATTGCTCTCTAGCCTCACGGCGAGATCTCAACATGGACGCTGCAATGTGGAACAAACGCTGGGCTTGAGAAGCTCGATCCAGTCTTTTTTAAGATTTGTGGTTGATATTGATGTCAATCAACATGTACTATGCACCAAAAATTAGTTCGAGCCATTAGGATAGGATCAATTACAAGAGACTTCTGTATTTAAAATCTAGCTAAGAATAATTAAAACAGCCTTCCGCTTTGTAGAACTTGATTGTCTATAAACGCTGGTTTACCATGGTTGAATTGCATAGAGGGTAGGGTTGAAAAGGCTATTTATTACTCATGAAATAAAGCGTAAAAAAGCAATAAAACTGTACAGATTTGGAGCTCAATAGCATACACAGTGGTGTAACGCAGTTTAGGGCAGCTTAGCTCGATAACCAAGGGCCCCTGAATCAAACTTTTCCCCCATTTATGCTTATATACATGTTTTCAATCAAATGACACAGCCCCATCTCCCTAGTGAGAGGGAAACATCCAGGGGCGTAGCGTGCGGGGAGGGGGATGGGGTGTACACCCCCCAACTTTCAGAGAACTCGTCGGTAGAATTAAATTTATAACGAAACGTAACAAAAGAATTTCTGTCGATAAAATATGATTTTGCATCTTTTACACCCCCCAGCGAGAATGGTCACGTGACGCCACTGGAAACATAATTTTTACATCTTGCCATAGAGCTTGATTACTAGATTGGAATTTCTTGCAAACAGGAGCCCCGTATTAGTTTTCTCCCTGGGTGCCTCCGTTACGCTACTGGGCACAAATAAGAAAATTTAAAGTGTTTTCGTTCACGGAGAAGAGTTTTAAAATTCACAACCTGCCGCGGAGATAGGGAGCGTAACAATAAATGTATTTCTGTGGTTATACATAGGCTGTGCTTAATGACACTGAGTCAACATTACAATAACAACAAAAGATGCGACGATAGCATGAACAGTAAGAACAGCAACAACAACATGAAGAAGAGCAGTAGCAACAACAACAACAACAACAACGGACAAACAGCAGTAGTAACTACAACAAAGGCAGCAACAACAACAACAACAACAACAACAACAACAAGCTATATAAGTGCCATCAGCGGCAACAACAAAAAGAAAAACCAGCAGTAGCAGCAACAAAGGCAGCAGCATTAACAATAACAACAACAAAAAGCTATATTAGTGCCATCAGCGGCAACAACAAAAAGAAAAACCAGCAGTAGCAGCAACAACAACACAAGTGTATTATATTGACAACAACCGCAACAACGAAAAGAAGTAGCAGCAACTACAACACCAACGTAGACAATGGCAATAGCAAAGGCAGCACAACAGCAGCAACAATCCAATGCCGATTACCTTGTCGTTGTAAAGAAGCTTCACAAACCAGCCTTGATTCTGGAAAACAAAATTGAAAATCAGAACCAAAATTATCAGAATCAAAATAGTCGAAACGGTTTTTATAGCGAATTTTAGAAATGAAAAGATGTAAAAAACACAATATAGGTTGTCATGGTATAGGCCATGATCCTAAATTTGCCCTTGGCGCAGTGCAGCTAAGAAACCACTTACTGTTGTTAAAGCCTAATTTCCATTTACATATATATACACATGCGCAGTTGAAACCAATGGCGTTATTTGTACATCGCGTAATGTATTCTGTGGAAGGAACATCGTGGCTCTTCAAATAAGCCTGCCTTGAATCAAAAGACAACGAAATTTTAGAGAAACGGGCTTTACTAGAAGAGTGAGAATGAAACTCTGTTTTTTCAAGATACATGATACCATAAATCCTCGAATAGGCCCCCCTTGAAAAAGCCCTCCCCTCTCGAAAAAGCCACAAAGAACTACAATTTGTCAATCAGCCCCTCTCTCTCTCGAAAAACCCGCGCTGCTACCGTAAATTCTCAAATTGGACCCATCCATTTGATGATATTTGCCATCTAAGGTTGCCTATGGCGTTTTATTGAATTACCACAACAAATTCATACTTCTGGTAGTAATTAATTAAATGCTCATAAAGAAATTTCTACTAGAATAAACGAGGTCTTTTAATAATGTCTTTTTAATGTCTACAATAATTTTATAAGCCCCCCTCTTCGAATAAGCCCCCATCCAAAAATATCAAAAATAAATAAGCCCCCAGGGGGCTAATTCGAGGATTTAGGATAGTTAATTATGGTAAATAATAGTTTTGATTAAATGCTGTGAAACGCCATGAAATGCAAATTTTTTCAACAACCTTTCACCTGAACGCACATGATGACCTTTCTCACTGGATCAGACTAACGGATAGAATAATAGCCCCGAAAATTGGAGACGAGTCTTTTCCCCCTAAAAAGAATATGAAGCACTAAATTTCCTATTCAATCAAAGACAGGGGCGGACACTTGGTCAAATATTTGTATTAATTCGATGACATCATATTTTCCCATTGTTTTAGAACAAAAGATCATTGTCCTTCAAAATATTTGGGGCGACCGCTCCCACTTCTTGCCCCCAGGTGTCCACCACTGATTAAAAGGTTTGTTTTAGTCATCAACATAATAATCACAACTAAAATGAAACATCCAGAACCAAATGGTAACAAAACAATCAACAATGAAACGAAAATGAGTCCGAGTGGCTTGGTTAATAATGATCGACTAACCTCGTCCTGGTAGAGTTCGAGTTTGACGTCGGCAGCGTATTTAGGCCATTTGAAGTCATACACACCAAGGACGTGCAGAACAGCCATCAGTGTTGTTTCATGAGCAGAATACAGTATAAACCTCAGGTCGCTGCAATTATTTGAAAGAAAAAGGGAAAAGGGTTCAATTGGGGAGTTAAAAGAAGTTTTCATGTAGAACTGCGCAATTTGCAAGTGTTAGTCCCTATATCTTGGCCTGCATGTTTTTACTGTTAAAAAAATGTTTCTGGTGAGCCTTACTGTTGATTGGACCGTTGAAAAGAGCTCAATGGAGTTCTAAAGTGTAGCGTCATGACAAATATTTTCTTGGAAGAATTGAATAAAAGAACACCTTAAAAATAAGTCAAATTTGTTGAAAATTGACAGAAATTCAGCAAGTGGAAAGACTGGGTTTAACAAATGGATTACTGTTGTTTTGGCATGGTTAAGATTTTAGGACCCATGATACCTTTGGTTTTCAGCTTTGTCTTCAAAATGTGTGCACAATGCCTCTATGAAAGCACCAATTGCCATACGTGCGATTGAGTGACTGAAAAGTTAATAAAACAAAGCCACTGGAAATAAGTCTTGCAAGAGCTAAAACAATCGATAAGGTCTAATTTCACAGTGCATCCTTCCTCTCCGGATAATAATATGCGCAGAATTTCCATATAAAAGTTAACTGCAGTTAGAGAAATATAAAGCGAGCTAATTAAGTGTATTATTCATGATAATCCCGATGCAGCCCCTTCCTGAAGCACAAATTGCTCAAAAGCAACCCCCTCCGTAAAGCACAGATAATTCGAAGCAACCCCCCTCCCTTAAGCACAGGTAACCCAAAAGCAACCCCCTCCCTGAAGCACAGATAACCCAACACAACCCCCTCCTTAACGCAGAAATAACTCAAAAGCAACCCTCCTGCCTTAAGCACAGGTTACCCAAAAGCAACCCCCTCCCTTAAGCACAGATAACCCAACACAACCCCCTCCTTAACGCACAAATAACTCAAAAGCAACCCCTCCCTAAAGCACAAATAACTCAAAAGCAACCCCCCTCCCTTAAGCACAGATTACCCAAAAGCATCCCCCTCCCTGAAGCACAGATAACCCAACACAACCCCCTCCCTAACGCACAAATAGCCCAGAAACAATCTCCCTCCCTGAAGCACAAATAACTCAAAGCAACCCTCCTCCCTTAAGCACAAATAACTCAAAAGCAACCCTCCTCCCTTAAGCACAGATTACCCAAAAGCATCCCCCTCCCTGAAGCACAGATAACCCAACACAACCCCCTCCCTAACGCACAAATAGCCCAGAAACAATCTCCCTCCCTGAAGCACAAATAACTCAAAGCAACCCTCCTCCCTTAAGCACAAATAACTCAAAAGCAACCCTCCTCCCTTAAACACAGGTTACCCAAAAGCAACCCCCTCCCTGAAGCACAGATAACCCAACACAACCCCCTCCCTAACGCACAAATTGCCCAGAAACAATCTCCCTCCCTGAAGCACAAATAACTCAAAGCAACCCTCCTCCCTTAAGCACAGGTTACCCAAAAGCAACCTCCTCCCTGAAGCACAAATAACACAACACAACCCCTTCTTCGAAACAAAATCTTTGGTATCAAAATGTTTCAATTTTCGTTAGCAGCAATGATTTCACCACCATGAAAAGCTGGGACAATACAGGACTCTGATGGAAAAGCTATGGTTTGGAGCAATCATATTCAGACAATGAATGTCAAAGGTCTTGGAAAATGAGACGTGACTTCATACATGTCGGCAACATATTTAAAACTGCCAAGCAAATAAAAATAAAAGAAACTAAAATGACACATCGAAAACAAAACTCGTTTACACCGTTCTTCTATGGAAGGTTTACGAGTTGAAAGGATTGGCCTAGGCAGGCAGAAAGACTTTCAGCATTCTGCTTTTTCGTTGCGCGAGCCTCACCTGGCACAGGGCCCGTGCCACTGATCCTACACTAGAGGGGCCAACAGTGTAAAGAAAGTTTCCTCTTACCCCCTCCCGCCCCAATTGTGGCAAACATTGTTCTGACGCCTTTTATCTTGTGGACTTTAGTATTTGTTGTATCTAAAGGTTTCAAAAAATAAGGAGGTCATGCCCCCCTGTCCCCTGCTCCCTGCAACCCTGGGACGCGGGCCCTGATGCAGAGTTCCCTTAAATGCTAGTTGAGCATATAAAATTGCGAATGGCCTATGCTAGCTTGGCATTATTGTTAGCATAACAATCGTCTTCATGAAAACAAGATAACTTTTGCCGAAGCTGGATAGCAACATATTATAACAACATACTACAAATTGTTACCAAGACAACTAAATAACAGTATTGCAGGAAATTGCTAGCAGCACGGATCATTAGCTGATGAAATCTTCTATGTTTTGTTAACATGAGAGTAAATCTTTGCAAAAAATACATTTCTCTTCCGACTTTTCAGTTTGAGGCTGGGTGTGTCTTTATGTATTTCTTCTTTTTTACTAACTTGGTGTTTTTATAAACAATGTCATTACAGCATAATTGCAAGTTATTGGTGCCTATGTGGAATGTTACAACATTTGTTGGGGAGACGAGCAAGAGAAAGTTTTTTTATAAGTGAGGCAACAACCCTCCGTCATGGAGTCGAAGAGCATGCGCACGGAACGAAGTTATTATTACGCATGCTCTCTGACTCCAGGACGGAGGGTTGCCTCACTCATTTGAAGATTTTCGCTCGCTCGTCTCTCCAACAAACATATGCGACAAGAATTGGTGCGACAAATAAATCGTGCTGATTTGTAAAGCTACTCTAGTTGATACAAAATTGAGGGTACAAACCTTTTGCCTGTTCCAATAAGAAGCCGCATTTGATAGGCTACTGCAAATGACTCGATCTCATCTCTTCGATTTATTAAAAATTCAGGAATTGGTTCATTCTTTGCCTAAAAGAAAACAAAAATCTTGAGCAGAGAAACAGCAATGAATGAAAATATTGTGATTAAAGATTTCCAAATAACCAAAACAAACCAATTTTAGAATCAACGATAAAATTCGTTTATACATTAAAAAGTTCCTTATCGCACAAGCAAATAACAAACTGGTTAAACTCATACATCACTTTATCCTTCTCTATAAATCTTTTTATTTCCCTCTAAAACATTCAATGCTTAGTAATGTATAGTTCCAAAGATCATCACAACATTTTACGCACAAATTTATGTCAAACTTTCTATTTAAACAGTAATCTCTTTATCCAGGGCTGGCGAGAGGGGGCAAGGGGCAAATTGTCCCAAAGCCACTACGTTTAGGGGACCTCGTCAATTAATGAGTTCAATTTTAAAAAGGAATTAATCAGACGATTTAAACATTTTAAATGATTGCAGGAAAGTGACTGCAAAAAACTTCTGAAATGCATTTTAAGGCGCGGTCATCAGAAGGGCGTGGTGGCAAAAACTGACTCATAGAGGACCTTTGGCTTTTCCCCAGGGCCTCCGAAATCTCTTTATCTTTCTTTGTATCGGGAGGGGGGGGGAGGGTATCTTAGCTGGTTATCCCCAAGGAGTGACATACACAAAATTTTTGTTTTAGCCTTTAGTGTTAACGTATTGCTGGTTGTTATGTTCAATGAACGGCCATGCCTCTCATGCTTTAAATGGCATCGTTAATGAAACTTTGTTCTTGTCAACTCTTTCCATTGTGCCTTAAAAAGCCACAGCACAAGTTGCAGCGGGGGGGGGTGTGAGAGGGGGGGTGAAAGAAGAATAAATCAAACTGACATCCCTTAAGATACAAGAATTACAAATAAAATACCACACTTCCTCAATTAAACGCCCTTTGTCGAATGAGCGATTCTATTGAGTAGGCAACCTCCAAAAAGGTGCTGGAATTTATAATAGCCCCAGGGCCTTAAATCAATAAAGATACGGTAACAGCAATAAGCAAAGGGGGTCTTAGAAATTTACTTACAGCTCTGGCACACACATTGTCCTCGAGAGATATAATACCAAACTCCTCTTTCTTTCTATCGAAACCTAGTTCCTTGGCAACTGCATCGAGGAATTCTACTAGGCCGGGGATGTTTTCCCAGGTTGTCCAAGCAATTTTTGCCCAGTGCTTGAGGTTCTTGCAGGAATAGTAATTTGGATACAGAACCTCGTGTTCGTTCACTGACGTAAATATTGGGATTGGGCCTGAAGATAGAAAAGAGGCCAAATTAGCATTGAATTTATGGCGACACCGCCTTTTTTCTAACGATGGTGATACTGTTGTTCTCATTACATTTTCAAACAATGATTGATATTTCAATATTTAATTTTCATTTCATTTCATTTATTTCATTTCATTTCATTTAAAATGTTTAAGGAGGGTAGCCCTTCAGCAATGCTGATTTTCAAGGGGCCCTCCACTTAAAATACTTACAGAAATTATTATAAAAAACAAATTATGCTAATTACAATTCAATATTTACAATCTAAAAAAATCCTATTTTAACTTGAGTTTAATTTTACTACAAATATCTATAACGAAAGGCAAAATGGTAATTACAATTCACAATTACGCCTATTTACAATTTCGCAAGATTTTTACAATTTACAAATACACATCCACTCGCAGTAACCGCAAACAAAATCTCAAGTTTTGATGATGACTTTAATGTATCATTTAGTCAACGATGGTGATGTTTGCTCTGAATACTTTATTCAACACTCACCTTTAAGATGTGTATCGCCATAAAGTCCTGCTAAAACGCATCGAGCTGACATGATGGTTCGTTTGATGTTGGTTGATCTCACGCTAGGACGAGAAAAGCGCCTTGCAGCTTAAGCAATGTAAAATTAGGTATGAAGTGGCAGTAGTTCTATGCCGAAGGTTTTGGAAACATACGGCGAAGGTAGGGGCAAACACAGTGTTATTGCCTTGCTGGGATTTAGGTGAATAAATGGGTATATTTTCAGCAATTTTTATAAATCATAGATTATAAGTCAAAGAGCAAGGGTCATGGGTCATTCATCGCAGGTCAAAGGTCACAACAGAAATTGTACGTGTACACAACATTACGGGTAGGGAAGGGGAAAAAAGTATAGATATATATATACTGCAGACAAAAGTGTATAAATAGTTTAGTATAAATACTTGCCTGTAATTTTTCCATGTTATTAAATCAAAGAGGCTGATGATGTTCGGATTGCATTTGGCGAGGGTTGTAAATGGATGTAAATTTGTGGAGATTCTGAATAACAGAAAAATGTTAGAAAACTTAGAGAAAATTATTTCCAACTTACTATACTTGTTCATGGTTGTAGTCTGGTGACAAAAGTCCAAGCTCCTCGACGTATCTCTTTCTGTAGGCCTTACCAAGTTGATACATTTGTTCTTGACCAATTTTAGTTAATTGACCAACTAATGAACCACCCTTAAAGAAGAAATCCATTAGACGATTTAAAATCAGCTTGCACTCAATTAAGTCCATTACGTCGCCCTCTATGGCCCCTTAATAGTAGGAATTGTCTAGTTTTCATACTGCTCGACCTGATAGTCATAAATTAGCATGATTAATTATTTCAAGTAAAGGGTTAGGGTTAGGATAAGGGCTAGGTTTAGGTTGAAGGTTAGGTTTAGGGTTAGGTTTAGGGTAAAACAATTACGTCATCAGATCGAGCAGTATGAAAACTAGACAGCTCCTTAATAGTAACACCAGCCTTGGAAAGACAAAAAATATCCTGGCCTCAATGTAAAGATTAAATGATGCGCCTCCACAGTAGTTATAAGATAAAATCTTTTGCGAAAGACTCTCCTGTGACGATCACATTGAAGGGGGTCGCCAGAAATAGAAGGAGGTCAGAGGCTCTCCCTTCCTAGCGAGTTTCATAGGAGTGAAAACTTTCTATTAAAAAAAATTTGGTCAACACTTTTATTATGTTCATTTGATAATAATGATGATACAGTTTATAATGAAAATTATAATTTCAAAATGGCTTTGGAAAAGGCAAGCATACTTGAACATACTAAAACTTTTCTTCTGACACTTTTTAGAATTTAATACTTTGAAACAAAAAGCGAACACCTGGCTGTTAAGGTTGCCCAATCAGTGCCACTAAGGATGGAAAACGAAGTCCTTCTGTCTACACAATAAAGGTTTTGATAATTTGGCATTTTAAGATGATTTCTTTGAAAAGTCCGGAACTGGAAACGAAAACATTGAAAAGTCTGGAAACGAGCCCTTGGCATTTTAAGATGTTTTCTTTGAAAAGTCCGGAACTTGATCACTTACCAAAGGATATCTTAAACCTACATTTTCACAGTCATACACATGGTAGAATTCCTTTTGCCCGAAACAGAGAGAAATCAATCTTATCGAAACATTGACTCAAAGAGCGCAATGGATTCGTTCAGAGTCAAAAATCGACACAGAACTTGACAAACTGACAAAGATATTTCTGGACAACAAAAATCTAGAGGGTATTGCTACAAAATTTAAAAAGAAAGTCGCAAGTTTTCCAGCTAAGATAAAGCTTGGTCTGCTAAAGTTTGGCCAAGTTTATCTACCTTGGATCGGTAACATATTGAAAGGCAGATTGAACAGGCCATTACAAAATGTTTCTTTGCTGTAAATCTTCGTATTATGTACAGTACAAAAAGGCCCTTCTATCCATTCAAAATGATTGCATTCCTACAACCCAAAAGAGTTCCATTATCTATGCTCCCAGTGAGATTCGCCCCCACCCCTTTACCTCCTGAGAGAACATCATTGGTCTTGCAGATTTAAAACATAAACTAAAACTTGTGATTCACTGGAAAACCCAAATTTTTTCAAACATTACAATACCATGTTTTGGATGACTGGCAGATAACAGTCATGGTAGATTTGGAACCCATCTAAATATTAATGAATATTCTATACGTACATACAGAGAGGGTTGGTTTCACCCAGGGACGGATCCAGAGCAAATTTGAAGGAGGGGCAGTTGATAGTGAGGGCGCTGAAAAATTTCAAGAATAGGTTACGAGAGTACGCTGTATACAACAATTCCAGATATCTTTTCAGAATAAACAACATAACTTTGAGGTAATCCTTGAAACAAATTAACCTATCGGTCCAAGAACCTTTTTCATCTGATTCTCATTCTTCAAAAGGGGCGCACAATTTCTAAAAAAGGGGCGCCAGACTTGCTTCAACTCGTTGAGGGAGGGGCAACTGCCCCTAGTTGCCCCCCTTAAATCCGCCACTGGTTTCACCCTGGGTCTCTTTTGGTAGTAATTGCAAATGGCACTGATTGGACAACTTTACCAGTCATGTGCTTGATTGTGACTAAAGAGTTTTGAAATGATTCTAATGATTTTACTGATTGTTACAATGATTCATAATCATAATTAGTGATTTGAAAGAAAATAACCAGTAACCTTGAGTCGTTCTTTATCACGGTACGCATTATCAATCGCTGATTCTGGCTTGCTTCCGAAATCTAAGCTTCTAACTGTATGATTGATCAACGTGTGTTCCAAATCCTCATTATCCTCAACAGGCCATGTGGCAGGTTCATAATTTGGAATAAATTTAAATGGTGTCCTTGCTCCATGTCTTGTAAGAATTATCACCTGTTTGAGATGTAGATCTTCAGGCTAGGAAAGAGGAATAGGGAGAGTATTTGAAATTAATATGATTTAAACCTGTCTTGTGAGGAGCAAAAAGCTGGCGCTTGGCAAACTGGGCACCTTCCACTTTCTAGGTGCTTGGTTTAGCAATATCAAATAACATTTATAAAAAATTTGGCTTTTTGCATTTAGTTTTTAGACTGCATAAACACACTAGGTGCTTGATCAATCCAGCTTCTCGAGCTTTCTAGGCATGTGCAGAGACACTTGATAGAGCTCGAGCACCTTTCCTTGCAAGGCCTGATTTAAAGGCATTGAGTCATGGTAAATAGGCCTTCTCTATAGGGGGTCATTTGGCGTGATCGCTGCTGTTTCATGTGATACTTGCATCAGTTGTTGACAACTTGCTATTGATGGAAATTGTTTTGTCAATTGGTACGGTGAGTTCATGTGACCAGTTCAAGGTCAACCAATAGCATCGCAGTCATGAAAATCATCCATTTTATCATGACTCAATGCCTTCAAAATCAGTAGTATTGTTAAAAAAGAGTGCAGTAACTCTCCCCAAAGAAAATTACATTGAAGTTTACAATCTACAGGCTGTCTTCTTGAATGAGCATCTCGTGTTTAAGAATCGATTTTAGCACAATAATTCATTATGTATAAAAAAAGTGAGCCAAGTTGTTTCAAAATTGAATGGTAAAAACCTGAAAATCAAGGAGATCTTTTTCGACTTAGACAACCAACAGAAGCATTTCAGCTATTTTGGGATTAGCCAAATCAAACAAGAGTGGATTTGGGATTCGGGATTAAGTTTGTCATGTTTGAGTCATGTTTGAGTGTGCTTGGGCACATTGTGATCTAAAATATGTATTGTCACATACCAGTAGCAGCTTGCAGCGGTACTAGTAGTACCAGTCTAGTGCCATTTTATTTTGAAAGTTCAAAATATCTTTGTTTTATATGATTTTGCTTTTTTCTATGATAATTGAATAAATGGCAAAAAAATGAAGAGCAGCAGAATACACCATATCTTAATTCTGACCCTCCTGTACCTGTGTCACCCTTCCTCTAGCTTTACTAGTACCATCTTATTTTCGTGCCAGTTACTGCTGTCACATAAGGGCATATGAACACAATGTAAGAACCTTTAACCAAGTTATGTCCAATTGGGGTTTTTACTGCCCCCTGAACCCCCACACTGTTATCTATCAGCACACAAAATCTTTAATTGAAATGTTGCAATGATATACAGGAAAAGACTCAAATTGATTAGGCACGTTAGATCACAATTTAACCTAGGACGCTATTGCCCCCTTGAATCCCAACAATTTAAGAACTACATAGGACTGAAATGATGCAAGATGTGGGAAAAACTAAAATCTTGGTCTTTAGCTGAATGTATTATCTGTGGAATAATTTTCATCCATTATTCAGCCATCAGATTATAAAGAGCATATCAGAGAACCAGTTTGCAGAGCATAGCAGTTCTTGAGAAGATCAAGAGCATACAAAGTCATTTCAGCCATGTTTTCCACATACAAACCTCCTTTAAGTATTATATGGCACCCAGAAGTTTTCTAACAAATGTTGATCTATTTGTAGATTCAGTGTGTAATTTCAAGTGTTGGTGTGCAGCATTACACTGACTGTGCATGGGCATTTGCTATACTCTGAAGACTGTGTGTAGGGTCAGTATACAAGATATTTTTATTCTTTTCCTGGAAATATTACACCATTTAGCTTCTGGCTTCTGATTACAAAAAAAGAATACAATATATCTACAAAATTTGCTACAAATTTTGGGCACCATTTCTTGCAAAAAATAATTTGTATTCAAAAACCTAAAATTATTGTTCTAGCATTCCCCATGCCAGGATGGAATGTGAAGCTTATGCCAGTTATGAGCTAATAAACATTAGAAAGACAATGGAAACCAGTAGTCTACGCCAGATATCTCTGGTGTAGGCTACAATGCCTGCCAAAAGTACTTGGAACACCCAGCAATTTATGCTGCATTTGATATCCTTCATACCTTTCATGAAAAAAATTGCTACTTCTGCCCCCTTCCCCCTAAAACAATGTTGATGATTTAGAGAAATATCATAAAAGAAGTGCAAAAAAAGTGCTTCCTAAAACCCTAAACCGTTTGATAGTCAACCAACATTGTTCTGTAGGGGAGAGGAGGATGATTGATTTTGACCTTGGAAACTGACGTCAGTATTCCAAGACTTTTGGCAGGCAGTGTACATGGATTCTGAGCTGGGTCCATGCCAGATATCTCTGGTGTAGGCTACATGGATTCCAAGCTGCTCCACACACAGAAAAAACACTCTACAGTCAGAGATAGCAAAAAATCCTGCAGATATAATCCTTTCCCTTATGTTTGTACATCTGCACATAAATTTACTTTAAAACGGCAAAATTTAGGGTTGAAAACAGTTGCACATGCTTTCTCTCTTGACCTTTGCACTTTTACAGAGATATAAAAAAATTTCTTCCAACTGCATAATTGGAAATTATGAATAAGCTAATTTCTTCCTTGAATAAAAAATAAATTTTGTAATAATCGCGAATACTTAAATTCTATATGCAATGGTTTATATTTCATTAATCCTACTTTGATGGAATAATGGGCGGACATGAACAATCCGGAGAGCTACCATGTTTTCCTTGATGTCATGTTCCTAGGAGAGCGTTCCCTGACCCTAGGCGACCTGTGATTCGTTGATGTAGTCAAAAAAACTCCTTGACGTGTATGACACGAGGTTAATCGGATTATCCGAACCGGATCCTTCACCTTCGCCGAATAATGGCCTGGCCTATTAAAACAAATTCGTTTGCCAAAAATTGTGGTGCATTTCTATGGCTAAACAGTCACAGAATACAAGACACAGGTGAACCAGTGCCACTGGCACACAAAATGTCTCGAGGGAACTCTCTGGTTCACAGAAAATTACAGATTAACCATATGTATAAAATTTCGCGAAATCTCACCTTTCCCGCCAACGAAGCATCGGCCAGCAAAGAGTTTTGAATTTGCCGCTTTTTGTAAAAGGTTCTGTCTACTGCATTGAAAACAAGCAACGAAGAGGCTATACCTCCGCCAAACACAATCAATCTCTTTGCCCCTGAAGCCATTACCACATTAAACAATCTGTCCCCTAAAAATGTTCCAACTTCAAATAGAAAGTAAGTGTAATGGTTTCACAGTAGTTGTTGTTGCTCGCGACCTCATTGCTGTTGCTGTTGTCATCATTGTGGTTGGATACATGAAAATGCAGAAAAAGGAAAACAGAAAATAGAGAAAACCATCACCAGGCTAAAAGACAGAAATCTGAATGTGAACAATGACAAGACTGAGATATTCAAGATTAAGAGAGGTGAGACAACTGATTGGAAAAAATGCAAAATCCTAGGAAGCTACCTTGACACAGAAACTGACTATGAAAACAGTAGAAGATTGACAATAACCGCGATGTCAAAACTGCAACATATTTGGACAAAAGGAAAAAGCATCACCACCAAGAAAAAGATACTATCAAGTTTAGTAGAGCCAATCTTCATGTACAATGCTGAGCTATGGAACGTCACCACCACTCTAGAAAAGAAAATAGCAGGCTTCCAACATCGAATTCTGAGATGGATGCTAGGAGTAAAATGGCAAGAAAAGAAAAAGAACACAGAAATTGACAAGATTGCTGTTATGACATCATGGGTGGACAAAATCAAAGAAAAACGAAGAAGATGGACGGGTCACATGCTGAGACTAGATGATGAAACACCTGTAAAGAAGGCTTTAAGAGAAGCTAGAAGACCTGGAAGAGCCCATAGGGGAAGAAAAAAGTACATATGGATAACACAAACAATGACCAAAGACTTTAAAGATATGCAGTTAGATGGATGGAATGAAGCTGAAAGAGCGGTGCAGGATCGAGTGTTGTGGCGAAGAACAGTCAAACGAAGCCTGAGAAACTAACTTTTTTTTCACTATTTGATGTACACAATGTTGTAAATACAACGGAATGTGTGATTATATATATATATATATATTGTTGTTGCTGTTGTGTGAAGTTGGCACCTCTGAACAGGGGTTTGCACCCCTCACCCTCGCGTTTCTTTTCACGCCCCACCAACCTCAACGATATCACCAGCACATAAATACACTGCCCACATCTCCAACCATTTCTATACCCCAATAGTTGGTATACCCTCCGATCAAGGAAGGACATTAATACATAGCATCGAGGTCTTTCAATAACCCCGTCAAAGCCTTGATGTAATTGAAAACAACTATTTATTATAAAAAAATTCCGAGCAATGAAATCTTCTCAGACCAAAAATGAGCTCTTTTAGAATTTTCGAGGATATTTTGCTGCAAAATTATTTCAGTGAGTGACAAGTACAAATGGCGGCTGCCAGATCCCTGGAGGTCATCCGACAAAATATAGAATAAAGCAACTAGTACCTGTATAAAAAGGCTATTTTTTACAATTTATTGAATACATGTTAATTTTTACAATTTGATAAGTTTGCAATTAAAAATCTCAACCAGTAATCTTGTTAGGTTCCACCGAATTTCTATGTTGTTCTTTGAGCAAAGGGTTAACCACATTTGCTTTGAGCCGATCGTCCTAATAATTTTGGCACTTAAGATTTCACCCAAATCATGGATTCAAATATTGGATATGGTTGAAAAATTGACAATAAAGTGCTGCCATTTTGAGGAAGGTGGTGCAATACCTTTATGAGAAAAGAGTATATATGATTGGCTAATTATTCGAGGGAAAGGAGCAAGCTTCTGGTCTGCTTCAAAGAATTTAGTTAATCTAACTTTTTCAGCCGGCCTGTCTTTGGAACCATTCATTGTTGTGATAGACCAATTATAAAGTAAACAGTTTTCAATACATTTATATATTCTTCTGTGTTACAAATTAAGAACAATTCAAATCTACAAAAGTGCCTTATAACCGGCCTTTCTCTTTACGTTCCCTTTCCCTTTACAAATCGATTTCATCTGTGGAAAAAAGTTTCAATCTTTGGCTAGAGTTACACTATACCGGATAGCTATCGGAGCGGAGCAGAGCGGAGTAACTTTAAGGATTTAGGGTAGCAGTTACACTACGACGCTCCGCTCGCTCATAAGCCTGTATTCCTTTGCATTTCTGGTACACAAAATCCATCAGATTAAATCTTTTGGTGATATTTTCGAATCTATGTGCTGTTGCGAATTCGTTTTCAATAGCTATGCATACAATGACGAAAACAACCATGAAACTGAGAGATAAATGATGGGTTTCGTAGGACGGACAGCGAGATTGTGTTGCTATCTGATGTGTTTTTCGACCAAGGGCCACTTCATTAAAATTCGGGAAAAGATGAAATCCAAATACGAAAGTGTTGGGACGATTTCAGTCTGGCATTATCCAACAGCAACAAAATCTCAGAAATCGCCATTGTTCACCAACGATCGAATTGTTTCATGCAGAAAACAATAAGAAAATCCTTTGTTTCGAAGTGGAGCATATCGGATTCGTGCGAATACACTACAGCGCTCCGCTACGGAGTGACTCAGGAGTGATTTTCGTATCACCTCCAAAGCGGAGTGATTTTCTGATTTTTGTGGCGTAGTGCAACTCAAACCCCTGTCCGATACGAAAGTTACTCCGCTCTGATAGCAATCCGGTATAGTGTAACTGGTACCGCAGAGAGCTGGCGACCTCTCTTACTCCGGGTCAGAGTTGGGTCATGCCAGGGACTCAAACCACGAACTCTTGGATCTGTAGCTCGTAATCCTAACCACCTAACCAAAATTCGAAAAAAACATCTTCTGTGACGCAACATTTCTGAGGACTATAGTAGTAGTAACCAGTTTCCAACAAATGACGTCATCCTGATCGCGACGTCGCAATGTAAAACAGCTCAATTGAAAAACAAAACAAGTAAGAAAGCTAGAGAAGGCAAAAAAGATTGAAGGCAAGGTAACGTCGTCAAAACAACATTGCATTTAAATGAAAATATGCACTTAAATATATAAATAAATAAGTAAATAAGAAACTATATTGGGAAACGCAGAATAAAGTGATAATTTATAAACATCTAATTTCTGCACTCTCAACAATTAATAAATATCGTACATACCTACTGGGGAATACATTAACCATGTTTACACTAATAAACAAAACCCCTGTCCCATGTCTCCCTTCCCCTGTCCCCTGTCCCCTGCCCCCCGTCCCCTGTCCCTGTTTTATACACCAAACAGCCTTTTAATCAGTGTAATTGGAGTATCCTCCTTTTCATAACTAGCCTCTTAATCAACTGTCACCTGATGATTGCATTGAGGCTGATTTCCACGAGGTGAATTCTTTCGCGCGAATCGAATTTTTTCCAGAATGAGCATGCGTGGTGTCATGTTCTCAATTTTCACAGCGAAAAAATTCGATTCGTAGAAAGTAGATCACGCTCCTACTTTATCGCCATGAATCTTTATTCGATTCGTGTGAAAGAATTCGCCTAGTGGTAATCAGGCTTTAAGCGTGAAACTCAGAACCTAGAGCTGTCCTGTTCTATACACCAAACAGCCTCTTAATCACGTAATTTATAATGTACTTAGCTTTACGCTATATATTTCAGCACGTTGTGAGTAAAGGAACCCATATAAAAAGATCTGTGTGGAGGAGGGCTCCAGTAAGCCTTTGTTCTGACTATATCTTCAAAGGTGTGATCCATCTTTTACGTATTCATGGGCCTGCGAATTTTTTGGAAATTTTTTGGGAAAGGCATCTTCTTGTACATTTTGAAAACAGGATTTTAAAATTTTCTCAGGAAAATCATTCTTTTTGCCTGTCCCTCCCCTTAGCTTGTTATAAAGAACAATTGGGACTAAAATCGATCTACAAAACAGATGTGCTTCTAAGGATATCTAAAAAGATGTGTTTTCAAAGAAAGCTTGAGAAGAGTCTCCAAAAAGTATTGTCCTTCATTCATAAGATGTAATGTACGTGATGGTATTGCCGTTCAAAGTACTTTGCAGTATGCACGCCAGATTTAATATTGATACCATTGGGGCTCATAATGGCAGTTGTTGTTTACATAATACCAGTAGGGACATTCTCTTTTACCCCTTCTCCTTTGATGCCACATTCTGCATACCAGTCTTTCACACGATATGGCTCACAAAGTTCCAAAAACCTGAAAATTGTTTAAATGATCTTAAAGCGAGATGCTCAAGCATGCGTTTTGATCTGGCACATAGGCTACGATTTATGAACACAAAAACCAGGCACATTTATACCTACAAGGGCCTAAGCCAAGCAAGATCATCCGATTAGGTTTTAAAGTCAGGCACCGCAGAGCGTTGGGAAGAGTGGGGGGGGGTCTAAAAAAAGGGGGGAGGATAGAACCGTATAAAAAGAGGCTTTTCTGGTTTCTGGCTAAAGCCCCCCCCCCAGCCCCCCCCTGCTCCGCGGTGCCTGGAGTCTCCCAGATAAGTATATCCTTAGTACAGCTCTATCAAGGCTGTTATCATTATGCCAAATAGTTTTATTAGTGGCGTAACGAGTAGCTTTCGTCCCCCAGGAAAAATAGCAATGAACAATTATTACTGGAGGCGACCAAAAGTTCGAGACCCTTTGATATTTAACTAAAGGTAACTTTGGGCCGTTACGCCACTGAGTTTTATCTGTTTAACAATAATGCATCATGATCATTAGAATTTCAACAGAAAAACTATACTTCTAAAAATTAAAGGCTAATAGTTTTGTAAAGTTGTTTGGTAAAATTTGGGGCGCTAAAGAAGAAGCAAAAAGATTGCCCCCCCCCCAGAAGCAAAAAAAGACGGCCTACAATTGCCGGTAAAAACAATAAAGCAATAAAATGTCATTACCTTGAAAGAGGACAAACAGGCGTTCCACACCCTGGCAGGGTCAAATCCTGATGAAATGTAAAACGAGGTGTATTTTAGGATAAAAACTATAACAAGCAACAAACAAATTTTCAATTATAGAGTGTAACCTGCTCTACAATAGATAATTTGTTCAGATTTATTAGTTGATGATTTAGTTGCATTAAGCTAAATGAGTTACGTGTAAATAACACTGATCTCAAGAAAAGACTGGATCGAACAACCTATTGTTCTCCTACATCAGCACGATGAAGCTGATCGAGTCTCTCCATCTTGAGACCTCTCGCGCCTAAAGCTTTGAGCTGCCATTTATTAAAATGGTGCACACACAGTGCTGCACCTTAAATTGTGCATTAACCATTTAATTCTAAAATATTCTAAAATACAACAGGCCTAGGTAAATAAGTGAATAGTGAATTCTTTGTTACATAAGCTTAGTACTATGGCAAAAATGTTTAACGTCACTTACGAAAAATGCAGGTTTTTGTTTCAACGGTTACCTGGAATTTTGCTATGAATAAGCAAGTAGTACTAAAACAGATACGATGAGAGCATAAACAGTAAGAACAGCAACAACAACATGAAGAAGAGCAGTAGCAACAACAACAACAACAACAACAACAACGGACAAACAGCAGAAGTAACTACAATAAAGGCAGCAGCAACAACAGCAACATTTAAAAGCTATATATGTGCCATCAGCGGCAACAACAGCAAGAAAACCCAGCAGTAGCAGCAACAACAACAACAAAAAGTTATAATATTGAAAACAACCGCAACAACGAAAAGAAGTAGCAGCAGCTACAACACCAACGTAGACAATGGCAATAGCAAAGGCAGCACAACAGCAGCAACAATCAAATGCCGATTACCTTGTCGTTGTAAAGAAGCTTCACAAACCAGTCTTGATTCTGGAAAACAAAATTGAAAATCAGTACCAAAATTGTCAGAATCAAAATAGCCGAAACGATTTTCATAGCGAATTTTGGAAATGAAAAGATATAAAAAACACATCAATATAGGTATGGCAATATAGGTTGTGATGGTATAGGCCATGATCCTAAATTTGCCCTTGGCACAGTGCAGCTAAGAAACCACTTACTGTTGTTTAAGCCTAATTTCCATTTACATATGTACATGATGTATTCATTTAAGGTGGGGAGAAGAAACAAACCTTGTCTTGGTAGAGCTCAAGTTTGACATCAGCTGCATATTTAGGCCATTTAAAGTCATAGACGCCAAGCACATACAACATTGTCATCATTGTCATATCGTGTCCGGAATAAAGCACAAACTTCAGATCACTGCACAATGCAAGAAGGATAAGAAATAACAAATGTATACGGCATTTAAGGAAATTCATGCTTTAACTTTCAAAAGAAGGAATTTGGGAGCATTTTAGACTTGACAGACGTCGAAGTTTGGACAACAAAAAGCTTTCGGCTTTGGATGACGATATAACCACTTGGTGATGTCATTTTCTATCTATGACGTTAACGTAAGTACCTAGGTATGACGTAATAGCCTCATGATGAAATTGTCATGTTTCGATGAAGTTATAATCACTTGATGACGTCATTGTTGAGCTGTGACGTCAAAATCATAGTCTAGGTGTGACGTAGTAGCATCATGACGAAATTATTATGTTTCGATGACGTTATAATCACTTGATGACGTCATTGTTGAACTGTGACGTCAAAATCATAGTCTAGGTGTGACGTAATAGCATCAAGACGAAATTATCATGTTTTGATGACGATATAATCACTTGATGACGTCATTGTTGAACTGTGACGTCAAAATCATAGTCTAGGTGTGACGTAGTAGCATCAAGACGAAATTATCATGTTTTGATGATGATATAATCACTTGATGACGTCATTGTTGAACTGTGACGTCAAAATCATAGTCTAGGTGTAACGTAATAGCATCATGACGAAATTATCATGTTTCGATGTCGATATAATCACTTGATGACGTCATTGTTGAACTATGACGTCAATAAAACGTTGATTTTGTAATCACCTAAAACTGTAATACCTGCTAATAGCATCTTTAATTTAGAAATGAATTAAATTTCGATAGCGTGGGAATCTCTTTTGATGCAATCATCTAGTGCTTGGATGGTGTCATGATCTATTTATGATATTTTTTCGATTAGGTCATGATATCAAAACTAAATCACCTTTTGTGACGAACTTTGTCTTCTATCTGCGAACACATTGCTTCAATGAATCCACCCACAGACATTCGTGAAATTTCCTTGCTGCAATTAAACAGCAAGAAACAATTAATTTGCACAACTTGAATCCAGCCTTCATGAGGACATTTTCTGCCAAGACCCATTAACTATAATCTTCGAAGAATTGATACTCTATCTGTGCCCTAGGTTAAAACTACAAGTTATGGTATCAAATCTATTAGCTATTTAGGCCCAAAGATTTGGAATTCTCTTTCAAATGAAGCAAAATCAGGGTTACCAGATGCTTGGAATGGTTGGCGGCCAAATACTTCACGTTTGACGGCCAAATTCGGCCAGCCAAAAAAATATAAAAAATCTATATTTTTGCCAATTCCGTGGAATAAAAGTGTAATCAAAAGTGGCTTTGTTTGTTACGAAAGCTCCCACATTCTGTCAATCTCAATTTTCTGCTATCTTTTAATTTGGTTCTTGATTCGTTATTCGTAACTTTGAGATTATTTTAACAAAAAGTTGAATATTTTCTATGCTTAATTTTTCATTTTCTTTGTTATGGCCGTCAAAACGGCCAAATGGCAACCCTGAGTGAAATCATCCAAAAAGGCAAATCAATTCAAAGTTCTTATAAAATGTTGGTATTTCGAAAATCAATGCGCCTGTAACGCTGGCAGTCAATGACTTCCATAATGCAATCTCTTAAATTGCTTCATGTTAGTGTTTATTAGTGTTCACACTATTGTCAAACTAACAGTAAAAAGGTATTATTATTATTGTTATTATTATTATTATTATGATAGTCGTAGAGCGGTCGCGTGCGGACGCTGCTGTACACGGCTCCGGTTTAACTTCATTTATCAAGCCTGGATTTATTTGTTTCTATAAATTGTTTCAGTCAATCGATCAATAACGGTTAAAGGACTTTGGAAAGACATGGTTCGATCTTATATTATCTCAATTCTCATTCTATTTACCATTTGTTCGTTTTGTGGAAAGGACTTTGTTACGTTAGGCCGACATCAATGGCGCTGTAAACGACAGATTCACAGCAAAGATACTGGACCCGATGGAGCAATTAACATTCCATTGATTAACACCAGATCAAATTCTGTTGTTTTGAACAGTCAACAATGTGTTAAGTGCTGCTGTGGCAAGTCCTGCAAAGGGATCAAAGGCCTCCGCATTCATCAGAGAAATTGTAAGGTTTTGAAAGGGCTTGGCGAAGAGCAACTGCATGAAATTGTGACTGATGATGATCTGGATACCAATGACAACCCTGATGTGCCTCTTGAGGAATATTTTGAAATAAAGCCAGGAATTCGCCTACCTAGTTCTGACAATGAATGGTTACTCGCCAACTCGTATTTTCAATCTGCACTTGTAGATGTGTCCATAAATGAGTCATCAGTTGATAACGTTACCAGGTTGATGATGGATTCGATTTATGATCATTTTAGGGACACATGTGGTGTGATTGAAAACTGCAACAAAGACCTGTCTACAAAATACAAGGACCACTCAATTAAAAGCTTGAAAAAACAATTAAAGGCTCTTAAATATTCTAAAGCCCCCATTCTTGAAATTAAATACGTATCTGGACTTATTCGAAAGAAGCTCAAGACAAACATTCTACAAACAAATACTTCTGACACAATTGATCATGATAAATACATCGCTAAAAATTTTTGGAGTTACGTCAAACGCTTTTTTCAAAGTAAATCATCACTTCTGCCATCATTTTCTGCTACACGGTGCACCGAGTACTTTAGTAATGCTTTTTCTGCCCTTTATCCAAATAAACGATTCACTATTCCTTCTTGGATACCTTCTTTCGATGAACCATCCTATCCATTTGACACACAACCTCCATCATATCAAGTGATAACTTCTATTATACGTCGCATGAAATCCTCCACTTCTCCCTGTCCCCTTGATAAGATATCCATCATTTGTTTCAAACGTTGCCCTTACCTACGATCTTTCCTCACCAAAATTATTCATAGCATTTGGGTATCTGGCAGTGTTCCATCCGAATGGAAAAAAGCATCAACGATATTGATCCACAAAAAAGACAATACAGATGATCCTTCTAACTTCAGACCAATAACCTTAGAATCTGTCCCCTTGAAAATCTTCACCTCCTGCCTACGTAACTCTGTTTTCAACTTTCTGAAACAAAATGGTTTCATTGAACGCCAAATTCAAAAAGGCTTCACTCCCAAGATATCAGGTACTTTAGAACACACGGCACTTATGGGTCATATGATAAATAAAGCTCGCACAAAACAGCGCTCTTTGGTTGTTACCCTGCTTGATCTCAAAAATGCTTTCGGCGAGGTCCACCATAATTTGATTCCCACTATTCTTTCGTACCATCATATACCATCTCATATTCAGGCTCTGGTCTCCAGCTTATATTCGGGCTTCAAGACCTCTATCCTCACAGATACATTCCAAACCCCTGCCATTCCCGTTTGTCGTGGTGTTCTTCAAGGTGACTGCCTCAGCCCTCTTATCTTTAATCTATGCTTCAATACGTATATTCAATACATAAAAGCAGAAAAATATAAACAGCTTGGCTTCTCTCCCCACGACGAAAACGATCGCATGTTCCAGCCAGTGCATTGGTTCCAATTTGCTGACGATGCTGCGGTTGTTACTAGTGGTGAAAAGGAGAACCAGCTCCTGTTAAACTGCTTTACAAGATGGTGTCAGTGGGCAAACTTTGTAATAAGGGTGGATAAATGTGTCACCTTTGGCATTAAGAAATACTCAACAAGATCTCTTCAGTTCCAGCCAAAGCTTTTCGTGAACAACCAAAGCGTGCCTGTTGTTAAAAATGGAGAATCTTTCAAATACCTCGGCCGCTTCTTTGACTTCGAAATGACCAACGGCAGTCATAAAGAAAAACTGCTATCAATGTTTCCCAGCCTTCTGAAAGAAATTGATGACTTGCCTCTGCATCCCAAAAATAAACTTCTATTGTACCACAGATATGTATTGTCCAAAGTTTCTTGGCACTTCACTGTTGCAGACCTATCGAAGACCTGGGTCATTGAGAACCTCGATAATCTTGTCTCTAAATACATTCGCCAGTGGCTTGATCTTCCCATAAGTGCTACTTTAACTAGTATAGTTCTTTCTAAAAATCAATTTGGTCTCGATCTTCAGCTACCTTCTGTCAAATTCACTCAATGCCAAACTGTTTCACGCAATGCCCTCCGAACTTCTCCTAACACAAACATTCAAGCTTTATGGAAAAACACCAGTAGTGGGATGAATCTGCAATACGACATTTACCGTCAAAGATGTACTGAAAGCAGTAAAATCAGACAGTAGAGAGCGCTTGGCATACCAATTACTATCCCAGGGTGCTATTATTTCATTTCTGTTGGACCACACTCTTAAAAAGCTCAATGGTCTTTGGTCTGTTGTGCAGAGCAACCTACCCACGAACATCTTCAACTTCACCATCAAGTACCTGAACAATACTCTCCCTACGCGCAAAAATCTAAGCCTTTGGAACCTAAGCCAATCATCTGATTGCGAATTCTGCCTTCTTCCCGAAACTTTACTTCATGTCGTTGCAGGCTGCAAAGTTTATCTCGAACAAGGTCGTTATACCTGGCGTCATAATTCTGCTCTAAATTTTCTTGCAACCTCCTTGAAAGCAATAGAGGGATCCTCTCTTTTTGCCGATATACCTGGCTTCTCCTCACCATCCATCATAACTGGAGACAATCTGCGCCCAGATCTACTTCTGCGTACAAAGGAAAACATTCTTTATGTTTTGGAACTAACGATAGGATTTGAAACTAACCTTAACTGCAATGCAGAAAGGAAACGTTCAAAATATGCTCGCCTTGTCTCAGATCTAAGACCAAGGTTCAAATCTGTCATATTTGTAAATCTCTCCATCAGCTCTCTTGGCATCTTCGGCGACTCATGCAGCTCATTCCTTGAAATGTGTCACTCTCTTTCCATCGATGATCAACACAAACGATATCTCATTTCTAAGCTTTCTACGATATCCATTCGTACCACCTATTACATTTTTTGCTGTAGGAACAAAACATGGACTAACCCAGAGCTACTCCCCTTTTAA
>NW_027019653.1:2730305-2766513 GCF_013076305.1 Rhopilema esculentum
GAGTGGATCGTAAGTTTACATATTGTTTCCTTCAAACTTTTGGATACATTAGCGATAAAGAAGAACCATTTCTGAAGCTGTAGTGAAAATCTTAGAATAATGGCTAACTAAGTACGGCCAAAAATTTTTGTTTTTTTTGGGAGTGGTTTTCAAGAAATTTTAGGCCCGTGATAAACAAATCAGCTGATTTTGTATATGGTGGCTCTGAACAGATTCACTTAGATTTCTTTACTATTTGTTGCACTGCTGCAGAAATTACCAAATTATAAATCATCTTGTCTTTGCTTATTTTCTATATCTTTGTTTTAGGCAGAGTCTGGCTGGTTCAGGACATCCAGTTGAGTTGGACGATGAGCTGGACGGAGCTGTAGTAGTCGATGAGATCCATGACGAGTCAGAAGTTAGTGAAGAGGAGTATCAGGATAGTGATTGTAGTTTGGCAGAGTCTCTAGGCTACACAGGTGATAGGGAACAGAAATGGCTTCCACCCAAAATGTAAGCAGTGTTGGCCCAAAAGTAGTTTGGGCGAGAGGCAGTGCCCCTTGTAGAGCCTTAGACTTTTTCTTGCTTTTTTTTTCTTTTGATCTGATGGGAACCATAATTGAAAACTCAAACATTTATGCTGTGTATGGTCAAGGAATAGGTCAAAGCTACATGTCCCAGGACCATGGTTGCCATGTGTGGAGACCCATTGATTTGATGGAATTTAGGAGATTTCTTGCCTGTCTATTTTATATGGGTATTGTTAAGGCCCCTGCTAGGCGTAACTACTGGCAGAATGATAAGCTTTTTTCTGGTCTTCTTGGGTCAATGTTTATTCCAACATTTTCTAGGTATTGTGGAATACTTGCTGCCCTTCATTGTGTAAACCCTGAGACAGAGGACAAAAGTGATCCATTAGGAAAAATAAGGCATTTCTATGACCATATGCGAAGTCGCTGTAAGGAACTTTTTACTCCTGGTAAATGTGTGTCTATAGATGAACGTATGGTTAAGTCTAAGGGTAGGTTCTTCTTCAAACAATATATAATGAATAAGCCCACTAAATGGGGTTTCAAACTTTGGGTTCTAGCTGATTCTGCTACAGGCTACAATTGGGATATGGTGGTTTATACTGGTAAAAGCAGAAAGGATGATTGGGATGATTTCAGTGTTGTTGATAATAGTTTTGAAGGGATAGAAAGAGGACTTGGTAGAGCTAAGGCTTTTAATGAAAACCCCAATCCAGAAAATGCAGGAAATCTCATCAACCAATTAGCTGCCAGAGTTGTTATTAATTTAACAAAACCTCTGGTAAACAGGGGGTATGTTCTTTTTGCTGATAACTTTTATTGCAGTGTCCCATTGTTCCAATATTTGACTTTAGTTGGTATAAATGCTGTTGGTACTGTAAGGGAAAATTCCTCATCCTTTCCTGAGGTAATGAAAAATAGGCAGTCTTGGGGGAAGAAACTTGATCGAGGAACAATAAGGTATATTAGAAATGGGGAAAAGCCGAATGATGTGTTGCTTGTACAGTGGGTTGATAGGAATGTTGTCTCTGTTCTCTCCACCTACCATTCTGCCAATGATTATGATTATTGTACAAGGAATACAAAGGTTGATGGAAGTCATAAAAAGGTTAAGGTTTTGAGGCCTAAATGCATTTCAGATTATAACAAAGATATGAATGGTGTAGATTTGTCTGATCAGATGTACCATATGTATTCTGTTCAATATAGGACTAAAAAGTTTTGGAAAACATTATTCTTTCATTTTGTTGATATTTGTGCTTGGGATGCATATGTGTTTTGGAGAGAGCTTAGAAACCCAACCCCTGAGCAGAAAATGCCTAACAACTATTCTTTTCTTGATTTTAAAAAGGATTTAGCCCTTCAGCTTGCTTTTGTTGAGCAGAAAGCCATTAGAGCCGAACCAGAGGTCAGATCGTTTGCAGATTTAGGTACTAAAGTTAGTAATGTAGAGGACTTCATCTGTAAGGCAACAGCTCATGCAGTAAATAGTGCAAAGCAAAGATGAGCAACTTTGAAGAAGGCAGTTAGTAAAAAGGAATTGTGGCAGAATAGATTAGAGAAAGGGCATTTGCCGGTGAAGCTTGAGAAACACCAAGTTTGCAAAGTTTGCTCAGTTATGAAGTCAGTGCATAGCATAGATCAAAGTTATAGAGCAAAAACCTCATCATTTTGCTGTGTTGTATGTGATATCCCTTTGTGTATTGGAGAAAGAAACTGCTTCTTGCTTTTCCATTCCCCAGAGTTTGAGCAGTACAAGGAAGCTTTCCTAAGTTACAGTCGTGATCGCTAGATTAGTTGTTGTTTTTGGTAAATTCATGTAGATTAGATAGAGAAAAAGCAAAAAAAAAGTAAAAAATAAAAAAGCATAAAAAGTAAAAAAGAACATTTGGTCAAAATTACAATCTTTTCTCTCCAAGATTTTGTGTTTTTTACTTGTTTTCTTTCTCTTAATAGTCGAAATCGAAATTGCACTTGCCAAATTGAATTGAATTGTTTTAGACCCATTGTTGCATATTAATTAATTAAAAAAAGACTGTTCAAGAAAAATGATTGATATTTCAACTCAGTGTGCTAAGATTATGACAAAATACATTATTGAAAGAAAAAAGTAGTTAAGTGTTTTATTATTGAAGATAATTGACCTTAATTAATAAAGTTCTTTTCTGTTATATTCAATTATGCAAATTGGATGCTAATTAATGTCCAATTATAATATAATTTTGGCATAATAAGATCATTTGCATAAAACACAGCTATTGATGATTACTTGGGCAAAAGATCATCCAGTTATCTTGAAAAATCAATTTTTGCCGAATTTTTAGATAAAGTAGGCAAAAATCCTAAAATTCTGTCAATAACGAAAGGGTTAATGTCCTTGAGTCCTCATCATAAATTCCTATGACAAAACTGCTGTGGAGCAAGAACACATTGCAAAAACTGCAGTAGAAGTATTTGATCAAAGAAGAGTATTTCATCTTTCGAATCAGGCATATGCACAAGTTTGTTCTCAAATCATCATTTCAATTGTAAAGAATGAAAAGGCATTTGGCCCTCTGAAAAGTTTAAAGGTAGTTTTCTTCGATCAAGAACGAAAATAAAAGGCCCAAATTCTTGGTGCTTCTATATCGTGAAAAAATGTATTTTAGATAAAATTGATCAATTGATCTGAAAGAATACTACTAATCATTAAGTATATCTAATACTGGTTTTGCTTAAATGTTGCTTTACTTCTTACAGTATGTTTAATGTTTGTTTCATGTTAATCAAAATTTAGAGATTTAGGCTTTTATGCTTTGGGCTAATTATTGAGTAAAGATTTGGTAATTATAAAGAAAATAGAACTATGGTGTTCGGGCTATTTACAAATATTAATTTGGTAGGTACAACAGATCTACTGGTCGAATGAAAAATTTATCACTTAAAGTTGGAATTTTCATACTTCCACGCCCCCCCAAAATTAGCAACTTGTTTTCGTCCCTGCCCATGCCAGGCATAAATAAGCTCAAAACTGTACAAAGCAAGCAATGAGGACGGATTAATCTTTGCCCAAAGGTGCGACCTTACTAAAAAAACATACTGTGCACCGAAGTTCGCACTACCTAGCAATTTCATTGGTTAAATATTTTAAAACAAAAGCTGTGCGAATCGGTGCGAACGTGCTACTAATCATACTGTGCACTGAAATACCCTAATCTAACTACATTGGTACCCTGTTGTTTTTTAGTCAGGATGCTTTGAGATTTGAATTAGATTGAATCAAGATCGAGATTGAATTAGAGATGATATTTAAGATTTCGCTTGTGTTTATGGCCAGGTCTGAATCATGCATGATCATGGATCTTCCTGCTCCTGCACGGTGTTCAGTTGTCAAATATAACTGAAGCATAATTCCCAAGCAAATATACTTAAAACACAAATGGGAAATTTGCCAATAAGCGAGAATGTTGTTGTTAAGGAAAAACCTCTTTCGAGACGGATTCTTAACATAATTTTAAAAGTTTAACTGTCGCATGTGCGAACGGTGCGAACGTCTAGATCCGCCCCTGGTGCTGCTAGTCGGCGGAAGAAGGCCATTGTTCTTCTTCTCAACCCCCTCAAAAACGGTAGGGGTTTTATTTATGGCCGTCTTTGCGATTGGCGCACCCACAGCCCAAAACTAAATGGTTCAAATGTTAAGAGAACGCCACCTTCAGTCTTATGATTGACAATGGTAAAACATTCTGAGAACCATCCTACCCTTATTTGCTAATGGCTTTTGTTTAGTCACCTGGAACAAATATTAAATATAATAAAGCAACTAGTACCTGTCTAAAAAGGCTATTTGTTATAATTTATTGAAAATATTTTTATTTTTACAATTTGGTAAAATTGCAATTAAAAATCTCAACCAGCAATCTCGTTATGTTCCACCGAATTTCTATGTTGTTCTTTGACCAAATTGCCGATCGTCCTAATACTTTTGTCACTCAAGTGTATTTCACCCAAATCATGGATTTAAATGTTGGATATGGTTGAAAAATTGATAATAAAGCCCTGGCCAAACGACTAAACTTTTCACTCAACATTTCGCTAAACAATGTTGAGTCATGTTCAGTGTTGTTCAGCGTTGCCTAGTATGGGTTGGCCAAGCGACTCAACTTTTCACTCAACGTGTTACTCAACTTTGTTGAGTCGTTTGGCCGGGGCTTAAAATGCCGCCATTTTGAGGAAGGCGGTGCAATACTTTAATGAGGAGAGAGTATCTAGTCTGCTTCGAAGAATTTAGTTAATTTAACTTTTTCAGCCGGCCTGTCTTTTGAACCATTTGTTTTTGTGATAGACTTAAAGCAGACAGTTTTTAAAACATTTTTAAATTCTTCTGTATTACAAATTAAGAACAATTTAAATCTACAAAAAGTGCCTTATAACCGGCCTTTCTCTTTACGTTCCCTTTCCCTTCACGAATCGATTTCATCTGTGTATTAAAAAGTTTCAAACTTTGATTCATTTAATAAATTTCGATAGCAAACTTTCGAAATCGAACGAACTTCTCGAAATTGGAACGTTTACCTTCGAAAATCGATCGATCGAAGACAAATTTCTAAAATCGAATCAGAAATCGAACGTATACATTCGAAAATCGAATGGCATCTTTTGAAAAATCTGATCATCTCCTTCCTGAATTCGTCTCCTCTCATCACAAATCACGCAGAAACACGCGAATAAAACGCGGGCAATGAAACAAATTTTTGTATCAACTATACAACTACAAGATCTCCAAACTAACTCTGCTAAATTTAAATTGCTAAAAACGAATGGATATTTTAGTCAATCCGAAAATGTCCAAAAACAATTCATCTCAAAATTCATACAATAAAAACTCAGCCTGCTTTTAAGTTACTGAGCGAAAATGTCCAAAACTTCAAAATATATTAGGTAACTATATCTATGAAAAACGTTTAAAGTAGTTTTAAAGGTAACATGCGATAAAAGAGAGCTCATATGTCATATGCCAGTTTGCCAGTCTGTCCAAATATGTCCGAAAGGTATCTCCGGACGTCGGCCTTATCTTCCATAGGTCGCGATAGTTATAGTGATGACGTCATAAAATCTATTTTTAGAATTTTACGAATTTGATCACATAATTAGAGAAAATACGATGAAATAAATCCAAATGTGGTGTGTAAAAGACAGGATATATTGAAGTACCAAGGCCAAGTTACATTGGTGGGAAAAGAGTTTCGGCTTATTCGACCATATTTCAGGCAGTGCTTTTTTAATGCCATTTTGTGAAAACCAAGAACTCTAAGAACAGACTTTATGACGTCATTAACATTTTGAGGTCAATCAAATATTATGACGTCACTCTACAGACTTTCTCTGCGTAGATAGCAAGGGTTGACGTCATAAAAAAGAATTTTTGGGGTATAGCTTCTGAGGGACTTGGAAAATTTCCAATGTGCTGGAAATAATCTCCGTAAAACGACTGGCTAACTAGCTTAACTGAAATATTACAATGCAGTTAAAAATAAATTTGAAATACAATACTAATCGACCACATAAACGTTATGTCCGATTTAAAAGCGAAATTAAAAACGTAGCCAATTTGTTTTATGCGACAAAGTAAACGACAAAGTAACATCTTTGTAAAAAACATCAAGGGCCAAAAAGTGTATCGCCAATTGCAGTAGCGACCCCCGGTGGCAACACTTGCACACTATACTGGGAACTAGAAGCAACACTTGCAAAGCAGGGGGTACACGTTAAGCAAAACAGTGTTTTGTCAACTGCGGTAGCTAGCTCTGATGGAATAACTACGGGTAACTAGAAGGAAAACGGACGAAGGGACAGCACGTGCAAAGCAGGGGGGTAAACATACAGCAAAACATCTGAATGAGCTGTCAAGCTGGGCAGACTGAAAGTTGACCCATTGTATGTTAATAGAAATATGAGGATATCTTAATCAAAGCCTTATTCCACGTAAAATCTATCTTTTAAAATTGGTTTGTATTCGCCTTTTCGTGTCAGTTTCCCCACCTCTAGACGTCTTAAAACCAGCCTATTGCATTACAAGAATAAAACGATAAACAGTAACATGAACGATATAATGGACTGCTAAGCGACCTTACATGCAGTCTAGCTGCACTGAATATATGACGTTAACGTTAAAAGCATCAAAATATGACCTTTGGACTCATCATTGACCTTTGACCATGACCTCTGACCCCGAACTTTGACCTTGTGGCCAAACCTAACCCGTGACCTTTGTCATCAGACATGACCTCCAAATACACAATTATTTTTACGATTTTACAAGCGATGAGTTCTATTAACAAGCATTCTAATTACTTGTGCCACTCTAAACTAAATTTTAAAACTGCCAGCATGGCGGATTATGGCTTAAAATTGCTAATGAAGCGTATTTATTTAAAAAAACATGGCCATCTTAATAGCTAAAAGAGCTAAAATTTGTAATTATTTGTGATCAAGGACCGCAAAATACTGTGGAGCAGAAACTACAGGCGTCTCTCATGGCAACTTTAGCATTTTTATTTGCTACAAATTTTTGTAATATTAAAAAGAAAGTAAAATAGTTTCCTTGAATTTTTTTCTTTTTTTGTAGTAAAAAGTTGTTAGGATTCAGTATCTTCTAGATACTATCTGCCAAAAGAATTATAATTTTAGAAAACTTGAGTCGGATTATTTACTTTAGTGATACAGATTCAATTAGGACGTCCCTTTGAATTAAAATTCTAAGTTTAGTGAAAACTTAAATGAGTCAGGATCATTTACTTTGGTGATACAGATTCAGTTAGGGCGTTCTTTTAAATATTTGAATCAAAATTCTAAGTTTTTATCAACTGAAAATTTAGCCTTAGATGTACCGGAAATTTGAAGACGTACCATATTTCTAAACTTAGTCACTGGAAACAACTGTATAAAAGTATAAGAATTAAACAAATCAAAATTAAAATTAATTCCACTTCACCTCCAGCAATAAACAAATTCACGGTAAAATTAAATATTCTATTTACAAACTACACGGGGGTAAATCGATGCGAATTAAGAAATAAAAAAATACAGTTAAGATAAATAGGTAACAACTAATATTGTCTAAAAAATTGATAAAAATATATTCAAAAATAGCGCTCCATTCGTAACAATAAATCTCAGTTAATATCTTAAAAAGCAATTGTATCTGCAATTAAAATATAAGGCCAATAAATTCGGGTAGAGCCAGTGGCGTAACGCGGGACATCTCTTAACACGGGATTCCACTCCTCTTAACGCGGGAATCCTGCAGGAAAATCCTATTCAACGCTATAGTGAATGTCAAACACAACAGCAAGATCTAAAAATGATTGCTTTTTTCTTTAAATAGGGGCAGCAGAGTTGAATAAGATAAAGTCGAAGAACTTAAAAGTTTCTGAAAGTGAGGTGAATTTGAGTCCGTCTAGTTGTCAAATTAAGATGCCCTAATCTGCGTTACGCCACTTGGTAGAGCCTTTTTCAGGCAACATTTCCTTTACTTAAGAAAAGCAAATAGACACAGAGGAATGAAGAGAGGCTCATTATTCAATACGAGGCAACATTAAAAGGGTCATTGGAGCATTCAAACCCTCAAAACTAATTCATTTACAAGCTCGTCGATTATTGGCTTCAACTGCCAAAAAGTGAGGTCCTCCCATCATGCCTTTTGCTCCTATCATTCCAAATAACAGCAAAGGAAATAATGACCTTTGAACTTTGGCCTACCAACATTCACAAGGCGTATGTATGATTAAAAAAAATGACCTTTGACCTACACGGTTTCGATATACGTATTAAACATAAATGGTTTTTCATCTATAATTTGAAGACGTTGAAATATGCTGTTTAAAATAATTTTTAGCTAAAAGCCTCACATAGCATATAGAAGTTTTAAAATAAATGATCTTTGATCTATGAAGCGGTCTTTAACTCACCAATTTACGAATGTTTTCAATGATCTCAAAATCAGCATTGTTATAGTCCAGCTTTTCTATTAGCTTGGCAATTCAACGAGTCTTTCACTTATTCACCAAGGTTCTGAGCTTCATGTGCAAAACCTGGAATGACAAGGTGAAAAATACAGGCTGGAATAGAATTCAATAAAACATATTTAATAATTTGCATTGAAAAAAAGCTTTTAAAGTCGGGACACAGCAAACTTTGTGCATCGAGCAGTGTCCTGGTCCTCATCTAGATGTGATTACACCTCATGATCCTCACGCCTGAAATTTACAAAGAGCTTATGGCTCCCCTCACTTTGGGTAAAGAATTGGTCATGTTGTCACTTTAACACTAGACCCTTTGATTTGTTGTTCGTGACCCTATCCACTGGGCTATCCTCGCACCAGTATTAACTGTTGCTGATATCAAAAATTCTCCCTGCTGATAAGGAATTTTATTACTAGGTTTCAAACTAAGAGGAATGTGAGATAAACAAAGAGCTCTCTAAAACCATTTGGGATCTCGTAAGCAATGAAAATTAAAATCTGGGACGAGATGTCTGCCCTCTGATTCAACCATAGCCTTGCATCGATTCGGACCTAAATGACCTCCTTGATAATAAAATATTTGTCTCAAATGTTCGTTTCCATCTTATGTGTTAGACAAGAAAGAGAAATTATACATATGTATCAAATATTTAATTATATTTATAATTTATTATATATTTGGTTTATAATACAAATATATATCTATAATTTTACTGAACACAGATACAAATTAACAGAGAGTATAAATGCTTAGGCACGAACTGCTTTTAAGTCTAAAGACAACACTTGTAGTGCCTCTTACACCAAAGCGTATCACGGTCAAAGGTCAGTCTTCACAACATAGAGACCAAAGGTAAAAAATATGAACAAAGACGGCTAAATGATAGTACTGTTAAAGAATGAAGCAAAAAAGCCTAAATACCTTAATATGTTGGAGTAGAATTCTTGCTGTGTCTCGTCATCGGTCGATGCATTCTGAGGCTGGCAATAGAGTGATGCCATCCCCAACAAGACCGGCAAAAGTACCGGAAACATTCCGGATCACGGCAGAAAAATGGACCAGGATGAATATGGCATGTACTGCACATGGAATCTTCCAAATACGGATCAATTTGAACCTAAAATACGGAATATATTCTTGATATATACTAGGCAATAAATAGAGAATTACTAAAGCATTAAAAAATTATCGAGTGTTTACGAGAAACGTTTCAAATTTTCTGCTAAGTTGTAGAGAACACAAACATCTAGAGACCGTTTTTCCATGTCTCTCAGACAAGAACAAGATCAAATAACAGTTTTCACAATGAAAATAGATGATTGAAAAAACAACGAAGAAAGCACATCTTCGTCTTTTAATGACTTTTTAAGGTTTACTGGGGTCACCAGAGAAAATAAAGCTTTTCCCATCTTTGCTCGTTGACCCTTGACCATTGTTTCGTATCTGGGCTTATCATACATTACCGTACACAGCCATATAATGATATTTAAAACTTGATAATAAATATTTGCAAAGCTTGAGCCCCGAAATTTGACTTTCACTCTTGACCTCAACTGACCTTACATGTAAAATATCATTCTATTAACTATTATAAACTATCAAATATCAAAAGGTCAAATATCTTGCTGGCAACAATGGCGGAGCAACGGTGAAGATTGCAAAATACGGTGAAATTAAATATTGAGCGATACAATAATATTGATTTTGTCAGTATTAATATCAAAATTTAATCTACATTTAGCTACCTTCTTTGTGAACTTTGGCGTCTTAATCTCGATAAAGGCAGCATGCACAGCACTCATGTAACTCCTTCTGTTGTTGAATGTTACCCGGCCTGAACCTGCGATTGACAAACTTGGTGTTACGAGAGAAAATTACGAGAGAAAGTTATGAGAAAAAGGTACGAGGGAAAGTTACGAGAAAAAGCTACGAGAGAAAGCTTCACGAAATAGTTACGAGGTAAAGTTGCGAGGGAAAGTTGCGAGAGAAAGTTGCAAGAGAAAGTTACGAAAGAAAGTTACGAGAGAAAGCTTCGCGAAATAGTTACGAGAAAAAACTACGAGAGAAAGCTACGAGAGAAAGCTACGAGAGAAAGCTATGAGAGAAAGCTTCGCGAAATAGTTACGAGGGAAAGTTGCGAGAGAAAGTTGCAAGAGAAAGTTACGAGAGAAATTTACGGGAGAAAGTTGCGAGAGAAAGTTACGAAATAAATTAACCGAAGAAAGTAAAGAGATTAAAAAAGGAAGAAAGCAACGAAGAAACGTTGAAAGAGAATGTTACGAGAGAAAGAAGAGCATTCTACAATGAATAATTATGGAAATTTTTTGCTGATCTCTTCTCTGCAAATATCAAAGGTTTGGTTTTTAAAATGAAGCAAAGTTGATAATCTTATCAAGCAAACATATTATTACTTTGCAGTCCTTTGAAAGTTGTTTATAATATTGCTTTAGGTTATTAGAATACTCTTAAGTTTGTGATCCTGCGTCAAGCCAGCATGACATGAAAAGCAACTGCTGTAAAAACAAATAACCTTGGTGGAAGACATGATCAACTCTGGCAAACTTTAATTACCAAAAAGTACTTTATGGAATTTTCTAGCTTTCGTTACAGTCAAAGAATTGGATTGAAAATTGGAAAAACGTACCGATTGGGTATTTGTGCTTGTCAGTATCAATCCCAGCATACACCACTCCATCAAAGAGGTCATTCATTATTATGGCAAGTGCCTCTATGAGATAATCAAATCCAGCGTTAATCTGTGGAATCTGGTCTTAGATTGCCAAGAATCTAGTTGTAGATTTGACCTATATTACATATTGTATTGAATCTTGTTTAAGATTGGGTTGTATCCTGATGCAGGGTACATTGAATCTTCTTCCAACAGGATTCAATGAATCTGGTTACAAGTTTACTTGAACCTGGTTACAGATCAACTTGAATCTTGTGCAAGACTTTGCTGAATCTAGTTACAGACTGGAATCAATTTGTTTACATGTGTTATTGAGCAGAGATCTTTCCAGCAATATATCTGTGATTTTAGAGACATGCAACTTAAGTAAAGCTGAACATACGCATTTGAAGATTTGCAATTCTTAACATAATCTAGTGTTTAATATGACATCTTTTGCAATGAATATGGTTACTCGTTGATATATTACTGTAGTTTACGATCGTAAGACAGTGTTACTACGGTTGTAATTCAAGTTACCTGAATTATTGTTTCAGATTAGGAACAGAATCTATTGTTTAATACGGTATCTTTTGCAATGAATATGGTTACTCGCTGATTTATTACTGTAGTTTACGATAGTAACACAGTGTTACTACGGTTGTAATTCAAGTTACATGAATTATTGTTTCAGGAAAGGAACAGGTTTACAGTTCTTAACAGTGTTTAATACGGTATCTTTTGCAATGAATATGGTTACTCGTTGATTTATTACCGTAGTTTACGATAGTAACACAGTGTTACTACGATTGTAATTCAAGTTACCTGCATTTATCATGCCGTGCAAACCACCAACAAACACAGTTTGGCTTGAATCCAACTTCTGAGTGACATTTCTTGAGCAGTTGCTGTCTGATAATACCCATGGAATGACTTGAACCTGTAATATGATGAAATATCAAATGATATATTTTCATATGATAAAATATCAATTGATAAAATTAAACCCTGTTATCACAACAAAACAATATCACACGAAAAAACCTTAGAACGCAAAATATCAAGCAATATAACATCAGAAGAAGAACAAACACATCAAATGACTAAAAAATCAAATGATAAAATATCAAACGACGAAATATCAGATGATAACACATCAGAAGACAATATATCACATGATGAAATATTAAATGGTAAAATATCAGAAGACAAATTATTATACAATGAAATACCAAATGGTAAAATATCAGAAGAGAAAATATTACATGATGAAATACCAAATGTTTGGACATAGAGGGAAAATATTACATGATGAAACATCAAAACATAACAAGCAGAAGACAAAATATCACACAACAAAATATCAAATGATAACACATCAGAAAACAAAATATTACACGATGAAATATCAAATGGTAAAATATCAGAAGACAAAATATTACACAATGAAATACCAAATCTTTAGAAATAGAGGAAAACTATCACACGATGAAACATCAAACGATAACGAGCAGAAGATGAAATAATACACAATGAAATATCAAACTATAAAAATCACAAAATGAAATATTACACAATAAAATATCACACGAATAAACAGTAAATGATACACCACCAGAGGAAAAAATATTATATTTTGAAATATCGCTCAGTATGTCATTATCTAATTGAATATAACCACATTATAAAAAGAATGCATTTGTAAAAATTATAAAAAGCAAGAGACAGAGGAACATACCTCCTTACAGCGCATTCTTCGGCTTGAGATCTTGTAATACCAATCTCCGCCATTACTGTAGTCATGGGTACAGTCGCTTAGCAACGCCTTGACAGACTTCTCGCTTTCAAACAGCAGATAGACGTAGCCTTTAGGAGGGGAGGAAGTCAAAACTGAAAGCGATAATTAGTAATATATATAACAATATATATAATATAGATTTACATAGAATATGTAATAAGATTATACAGACTTAAAATACATTAAACAACAACCTTAAAGAAACATCAAAAAAGTTTACTTGAAAAGAGGCTGGAAAAAATGCAGAATGGAAACGAGGCTGATGACGCGCCTCCGCTAAGGTCGAGTCGGTTTTGTATCGAAAGAGCGCAGCTTAATAACTCATGATACAACAAGGGCATAGTGAGCTTTGGAGAGATTGGGTTTTTACTTTAAATATGACGCCCCCATTCCTAGCAGTTGCGGAGCAATAGAGACTGTGTCCAATTCTCACTCTTCTAACTTACGAAGATTTTTAAGAAGCTTCTCAAGGTTGAGGTTAATCAGTATTACGGCTTCGTATTATTTGGCCATTCTAAGGCTCGTCTTAAAATAAAGAGTTACATAGGATAAAATTAATATAGGCCTCCCCAATGTCTTCCCCTCTGCCCGCCTCCACGATACAAAGCTGCCAAACCCAACCCTAGACTCAGATATGATATCTGGTTTATACAGCAACTTTCAGCCCATATGTCTGCTAGATAATCATCTAACATGCTTTCTGATGTCAGATAGAACACTTCTGGCTAACCACGCCTGCTCTTAAGCATATTAATTTACAAAATAGTTGTGTGGTGATAAAACTTAGCTTTTAACTTCGCCAAGGATTATCCTCCTTTCACGGACCCACCTTCAAAATACTGTTACGGAGACAATGGTGTCTTATTTTTTAATGAAAATCTATTACAAACAGTGACGTAGCTGGGCCATCCAGGATAGGGAGAAGGAGAGTCGCCAGTATTAAAATTTACCGAGAGAGACATTAAATAACAAAAGTCTAGGTGGTATTTCACCTACCGATAGACGATTTTACTGACAAAAAAGATTGTGTTGACCTACCAGAGTTTTATAGATTAACTCGTGACATATTAGATGGGGGTCACCACCTCTATACAGGCCCGTCGGAACCGGGGGGGGGGGGGGCTGGAGCCCCCCCTAATAATTGTCAAACTGTAGTAAGTAGTATAAATGAGAAAAGGCGTTCTGAAGTTGATATTTACCTTTCGGCGGATGGCGATTTTGCTTGCCCTCTTTGCCTGGCCATTCTACCTTGACAGGTCCAAAGCGCCGGAACGCTTGCTGCAGACCGGCTGAAACAAAGATAATTCTAAATGAATAATATGATGATTAAAGCTTTTCAACTTTGTTTATGGTCACTAGTGATTGGTCATGATTGATTGATTGATGATGAGTGACTAGTTGATTGGTTGATTAGCTGAAGTGATTTGTTGATTGATTGGCTGATCGATGATGATGATGATTGAAAGTGGCTCGTTGATTGGTTGATTGATTGGCTTGAGAAATTGATTGATTGGTTGATTGATAATGATCATTGAAAGTGAATAGTTGATTAGTTGATTTATTGGCTGAAGTGATTGATTGATTTGTTGATTACTTTAGGAAGTGATTGATTGATTAATTGATTATTATTTAAAGTGATTGGTTGATCGATAAGGCTGAATGATGCTAAATGGTGATGATTGGTACTGACCAAGGTCGTTGATAACGATCAAGGTGATGATTATGGTTGATGATCATGACAATGATCATCGATCGATCGAAGATGTTATTGATCTTTTCTGATGATATTGATTACATTGAAGTGAAAGATAAGAATGTTGGGTGATAACACTGATGATCGTTTATGACAATGATGATTAGAGGCAGCAAATAAAATAATCCCTTATAGAGTTGGTAAGTGTGACGTTGCAAACAACTATGTTTAGAATATTTGCTCTTGCTATGTATAACATAGAAGAAAACCATGCAATACTCCTTAACATGTAAAGTCAATTAGATGTGTCCAAATCGGGCGAGATATGGCCAATAGAAGATTTCAAGTTTGCTAACGGATTACTGTTATTCTGGCCTGGCTAATAAAGTTATGAACTGAGACCAAATTACAGAGGTTTGATGGGGCCAGAGCTTGTGCTCATGTGGCCATATCTCAGCCAATTCGTAATACCTTTAATTGATTTTGCAGATTTAGAGGTATTTCATGATGCTCTTTCAGGTTATGGGAAAAAAATTCAAAAATTCTAAAAATAGATCTTTATGACGTAATCACTTAAGAACTATATTATGATGTTGATACAGGTCATTACCCTGGATGCGAAAAGAGGGACAATTCGATACACAGAAGTGTTAAAGTAAATAGGCTTTTAATGTCTTACCCTCTGTGATATCCCACGGAACTCCACCAAGAAAGACTTTAGCAGAGTAAGTAGGATTCTTGTAAGCACGTGGCGGAAGCTGGCCACTCCAGGTAAGAGAAGGCTCTGTTGATGCTGCTGGAGGAGCGAAAAATACTATATTGCATTGCATAGCTTTATATTGTAATATATCGCAATGTATTTAATAATATTGTGTTACATTGTAGAAAATTTTTCTATAATTCATTGTATTATTTTGTAAGATTCCCACTGTTCTTAAAGGTGCATAGAGGAATCGCTAAAAAGGTCAAAGTTTCTTCATAAGGCTCCTATCTTAAAGCTTACCAAAAACTTTTTCATGGATGTCTCTGAGTGCCAAAATACGGTCCAAGAAACATTGCCCTGTGCAACAAAACCCCTGCGACTTTTCAGGCTTAAATGTGTCCATAAAAAAATGGTGCCTTCAGTGTTTTGGCTAAACGTCTGACCCTCAACCCATAATCTTATTACTTTTGTATTTGTATTTTGTATTTTGTTGCTACCTAGCATCCGAAGGTAGTTTTTAGGACACTGAGAAGCTATGCTTATCGAGCAGTATCATGGTCCTTCCTCTCGATGTGACCACACCTCGTGATTCCTACGCCTGGAATTACAGAGAGCTGGTGACTCTCCCCACTCTGGGTGAAAGTTTGGTCATGCCAGGGACTCGAACCACAGACCCTTGGGTCTGTAGTCAGCGCCTCTAACAACTGAGCCATCCTCGCACCAAGGATGCTTGAAGCCTCCGGGAAAGGAACGGCTTTATTAGCTAAGAAAAGATTCATGGAAAGCAAGAAGGGGGTTACAATTACCTGCTTCCATTCTCATTGCTGATTTCTTGTCCCTGTCCATTTTGCTGTGCTGAGGAGCACAAAGCTGTCCAGTGGGACTCCATTTCGGATCTTGTAGCAAACTGGCAACCATGTCTGATGGAGGGGTGACAGGTGAGGCTCGCATGCTGCTGCGGCTACTTGACACTGAGGAGGAGTATGAGTCACTTGCAGCATATCCGGCACTGGGAGGCGGTGTTATTGGGTTGAAGTGGTTGTATGCCTGTAGGCCCATATCGAACTAATGGGAAATACAGCAGATGTTATTGTAATCAACATTAATGAAAATAAGTAAATAGATCCAATTCATTCTGGTAGACAGGGTAGCCAGAATGCTTGGAATGGTTGGTGGCCAAATATTTTACGCGTGACGGCCAAATTCGGCCAGCCAAACAAAATATAGAGAAAGCTACATTTGACTAAGTCTTTAGAATAATAGTGTAATCAAAATTGGCTTTGTTTGTCACAAAAGCTCCAACTTGCTTTCAATTTCAATTTTCTGTTATCTTTTACTTTCTTTCTTGCTTCGTTATTTGCAATTTTGAGATTGTTTTAACAAAATGTTGAATATTTTGAGATGCTTTCAACATGCGGTCGAAATTCAGCCAACTTTTACTTTTTCGGCCAAATCAATTTTGGACGGCCAACAGCTTTGGAAAACGGCCAGAGGAGAATATAGCCGTCAAAATGGCCAAATGGCAACCCTGCTGGTAGAGTAGTATGACACCCCGATTAAACCCGGCCCTTTTGAATTATTAGTATAGTCGCCTATTGAAACCCTCAAGGGGTGTGGGCTTACTCGAGGGGGGCTTCTTCGAAGATCGGGTCGTATTTAGCAGAAACCAAAAATATTATCAGGATAAATTTTGAGGTTGCTTTGGGGGGCTATTCAAGAGGGGAACTTACTGTAAATCCTCGAAGTGCCCCCCCCCTCGAAAAAGCCTTCCCCTCGAATAAGCCTCCACTCTAAAACTACAAACTTTCAATAAGCCCCCCCTCTCGAATAAGTCCCCATTGCTATCGTATATTCTCGAATTGGACCCCTCAATTTGACGGTTTTTGCCATCTGAGGTTGCCTATGGCGTTTTATTGAATTACCACGACAAATTCGTACTTTTGGTAGTAATTAATTAAATGCTCATAAAGCTTAAATTTGAGGCTGGCTAGGGGGTTATTCGAGAGGGGAACTTACCGTAAATCCTCGAAGTGCCCCCCCCCTCGAAAAAGCCTTCCCCTCGAATAAGCCTCCACTCTAAAACTACAAACTTTCAATAAGCCCCCCCTCTCGAATAAGTCCCCATTGCTATCGTATATTCTCGAATTGGACCCCTCAATTTGACGGTTTTTGCCATCTGAGGTTGCCTATGGCGTTTTATTGAATTACCACGACAAATTCGTACTTTTGGTAGTAATTAATTAAATGCTCATAAAGCTTAAATTTGAGGCTGGCTAGGGGGTTATTCGAGAGGGGAACTTACCGTAAATCCTCGAAGTGCCCCCCCCCTCGAAAAAGCCTTCCCCTCGAATAAGCCTCCACTCTAAAACTACAAACTTTCAATAAGCCCCCCCTCTCGAATAAGTCCCCATTGCTATCGTATATTCTCGAATTGGACCCCTCAATTTGACGGTTTTTGCCATCTGAGGTTGCCTATGGCGTTTTATTGAATTACCACGACAAATTCGTACTTTTGGTAGTAATTAATTAAATGCTCATAAAGCTTAAATTTGAGGCTGGCTAGGGGGTTATTCGAGAGGGGAACTTACCGTAAATCCTCGAAGTGCCCCCCCCCTCGAAAAAGCCTTCCCCTCGAATAAGCCTCCACTCTAAAACTACAAACTTTCAATAAGCCCCCCCTCTCGAATAAGTCCCCATTGCTATCGTATATTCTCGAATTGGACCCCTCAATTTGACGGTTTTTGCCATCTGAGGTTGCCTATGGCGTTTTATTGAATTACCACGACAAATTCGTACTTTTGGTAGTAATTATTTAAATGCTCATAAAGCTTAAATTTTGAGGCTGGCTAGGGAGTTATTAGAGAGGGGGACATATTTGAAAGTGAGGGCTTATTCGTGGACTTACAGTAAACATTTACAGCAAACATAATATTATAACGAAAACAAAAGAAAAGAAAAGCAGTGGCTATAATATAATGATAATAATCATGAACATTCTACCTGGAACACTGTATCACTGAATGGCGCCGGCTTTGGGCTGGGCGTTCGTGAGCTGGGGGGCGTGTGTTGTAGATGTGACGGAGGCATCTGGCGGCAATTTCCGAGACGGTGCGAATCCTGCAGAATTAATCCTGCATCAATTCCACTGTGGCCTAGAACAGGGAAATGAAAAGACTTAAGTAACGAAAGTACATGAAAATCGGTTTTGCATATCAGTTTCGAATCTGATCTCATTGTTCGAGATTTACTTTTTGAATCAAGTTTTCCTGTTCTATAGATCTACTCTTTAACCATTCTAATCCTTGTTATGATTGACATCACGGAGAAATTACAGGCGATTGCTAACAAGGACCGTTTAAGGCATAAGCAAACATATCTATGAACATCAAGATGCGAAAACTTTGGTAAGGGTTCCCTTTCCAGCCCTCTCTAGCCCCTTTTCTATATCCAGCCCCTTTTCTCTCTCCAGCCCCTTTTCTCTCTCCAGCCCCTTTCTCTCTCCAGTCCCTTTCTCTCTCCAGTCCCTTTCTCTCTCCAGCCCCTTTTCTCTCTCCAGCCCCTTTTCTCTCTCCAGCCCATTTTCTCTCTCCAGCCCCTTTTCTCTCTCCAGCACCCTTTCCATCTCCAGCCCCCTCTCTCTCCAGCCCCTTTTTCTCTCTAACCAACCTTAAGGAAGGCCTAAAGCACAGGCTAACTCGGTAATTGTAGAGAGCCTTGTCAATCTCTTTTATCTAGCTCGTTCGTGAAAATTCCTCTCCATTTCACGTTTGTCGTGAGAAGCGATGTGTTAAAAGCGATCAAAGTATGTTTCTTCCAGTTGTCGTCTTAAGTTTCATCGTTTCCCAAATAATTTTGTGGTTCTGGGTCTGTCTCAGGTAACGCCCCTGTAGTGGTTATCCGTGTTAATCTGGCGTGGAAACGAGAAAATTATATATTGAATGCCATGGCAACATGACCACTGATCGGAACACTGGGCGTGTGAATTAAGAATACTGACTTTACTCTCACGGATCTCATTGCTATTAGCAAAACAAAGATGACATCATCGTTCTACGGGCGGCTGAGCTGACTACAGTAACAACAAAAACACCATTTTGGTGGTATCAAATGTTTTAAGAAGAAGTTAGGGGGAAGTGGTTTTAGTCAGGGTGACTTGAGGCTCTTCAAGTCGGGGAAGGGAAGGGGGGGGGGACTCATTTCAAGTTTGTCAACAATGACGTAAATTAATAACAATGACGTCAATAATGCAAGTATTGTTGGACCGTCTCCAAAAGAAATGGTTGCCAGGATCATAACTGGCGTAGCAACAGCTCTTTGGTAAAATTTTGTTTTTATGGTATAAAAAGTGAGCTTGATGCAAAAAAGAAATAATAATGATAATAATAAGAATAATAATAATAATGATAATAATAATGGAAACTTTTCATTTTGAATTCCAGTTAAAACTACAAATACAAATCTCACTATTACAAGGTAATTTGTAACTGGCTAGCCTGTGTTTACAAAATAAAACTATTACAATCGTAATAATAATAATAATAAATAATAATATAATAATGAATAATAATAATAATAATAATAATAATAATAATAATAATAATAATGAAAATATTTTTTATTTTATATTTTTCTACTTACAACAGTAACCTCACTTTACAGGTAGTTACTACCGGCTAGCCTGGTGACAATTCAACTAATTTGCTGTCTAAACGTATAAATAAAATCATAGGAGTTCATAGTATCTTAAAAAGGAGAGCAGTTAAGGGTTTGTCCAAGTCTTGTTTCGCATACAGAATATATAACAAGAGGTCAGTATGTTACAGCTACATTTGTCTCCATTCCAACCATCCCGGGAACTGGGGGGGGGGGACGTGTACACTCCGGCAGGGGCGACGCCAAAAATTTTGGAGGGTAAAGGAGTGCTTTTTGCCGACAAAAAGGCCGTCTTTCGCTCTTCAAGGGTGTAGTCAAAATATAAATACTCTTATATGCTGCTTTTATGCGTTACTGTTTCAAAGTTCATAATTTGAAAGTTCAGGTACTACAGAAATGTTAATATGTTTCAATTGTTGCAAAAAGATTAAAGGGTGAGTACAAAAATTGTTTCTTTTGCCCGGAAAAATCCTTAATGTGCCAATGGACAAAATGTTGGGGGGGTGTCGTACCCCCCTTTGGCGATGCCCCGTGCACCCCCGCGGCTGCGCTATTGCATCGCTCCGTTGGTCCTAGTATTTATTGCTTGCTTACTTCGTGTTACATCACATCACAGAGATCAAACAGTTAACCGAGGTTTTCTGTACAATCGCATCCGTGAGATTTCGTTGTGATCTTTCTGCGAAAGAGGAACGTTTTTGTCAAATGCGTACGAGGTTTTCAGGTAGCGATGCTACTCGCTCAGAAAGACCCCTCCCCTGTATTGACTTACGTTTATTTTATTATCGCTGTCCAAATTATTGGCCTAAATTTATTACAAGACATGCTAAAGCATTTTCTGTACTAAACAGCCACCAAGCCTGTTCTCGAATGCGATCATGAGAATTCCAAGGAAAACAATTACAATTAAAGACTCCCATGCAATCACACCATTAACATAATATTCAGAGAATCTCTTCATTTCAAAACAACAGAGTTTAAATAATGAAAACTTACAGAGAACTGTAGTCGCCATGGCCTGAAACGGTTCGCTCCTATCGGGCCTATTATTTTTCAAGATTCTCCGTTGGAGGAAATGGCCAAAAAAAGGAAGCCATTAAACTTAATGACTCATTTCGACCTGCCATTTCACAAAGACGTTCTCACATTAGGATAGCAACACCCACATAATTGCAAAACCAGATCGTTTAATAAAATAACGCTATAATATTAGACCATGAATCTTACAGGGCAGGAAGCTTCATGGGGATGACAGCTTGGAAGGGAATGACCCCAAGTGTTGACCAGGAAGGTTTATCGGATTTTTTAAATTAACGCCAGAAATTCGATCATTGCCTCAAACGAAAGGGGCAAAGTTTTGCAAAAGAAATGAGCTCTGATTCAATTCATTTGGTGAAAATGTTGAACTTCGTAAATTTTATCCCTGTCCTACCACATTTCAACTTGTACTGGAGTTGAGTCCCTTCAAACGCGATCATAATCGTCAACAAAAAAATTTGTCCAAGTGTAATTTGGAATCATAATTCACTTTTGGAAGATGGGGTTCTAGACATGTGGGTAAAGTTCAGACAGTTTCCTACCTTGTCGAAATTTCTAATAAACTCTTTAACCAGTACCCCCCCAATTCCCCTCTTTCCCCCGAGTTTTAATTTCCTTTTCATCCCTGCATAATCATCCTTATTTTCAATACGTCAACTGCTCTCACATTTTGACACTGCACTAAATTTCCCCACAGACTTGATCTAATCTGCAACCTTTGCAGTTTGAAAACATAACAGGCTTAAAAACCAGAGAAAAATTAAACGAGATAAATTAAACCTAGAAAGTTTCATCTCTTACCAATGATAAACCAAGTTAAGCTGCTCTTTAACTGTGATTTTCGAAGTGGTGCTGCTGGAATGGTTTGAAATTGCCTTAGGTTTATATATTGCCCTGTTGTTTGAACTTAGGCCTGTTTTTAACCTCTGCAATGTGATGCAACCATGCCACTGCAAATACTTAGAATCGCCCAGACAAATGAAATTCTTGGCGTGTGGGAAACGATTGAACAATAAATTTGCGTCAATGCCATGGATACAATAAGTACGAGTACCGTGTTTTGATATCAGGGAAAACCAGTTACGGCAGTTTGAATGTGATAATAGGGGTGAATGGGGGGGGGTTCCCAAATAAGCTACCCGCTTGGTATGTATTGTCGCTTTTGCGGGGAACTGGCCCTGGGTTCCCGTAACACCAAAATAATTCTCGAGGGCTTTGAGGTATGTAGTATCGGCTTAGACCCTTGCTTGTGTCCAAAAGCTCAACGATGGTATACCTGACCCAGAGAAAACGACGTAGAAACGAAAAATTTCACAGTAGTTTAGATATCTAGTGAAACATCTACACCAACCAACTAAAAACTCTCTACTAAAATTTCAGCCCTGGCTTTTGGGATCGTTCGCAAAGAATATTCTAGATGGTTTAAGAAAATGTTCAGGATTTCTAAGCATTGCGTAATTCGCAAGAATAAATATTGCAACGGTTCTAGAATAAGCATTACATATGTTCTGAGAAGCAAATGTTCTAGAATTCCTAACATTTTAGCCGATTCACGATGACTCGTAATTTTGCAAAGAGAATACCACCACGTGACGTCATAAAAATCTCTTATTAGAATCCTTTACCATAAAACCGGAAAGGAACCGTGCAATTTTTACTGAATTGGCAAAACAAGTCATGCAAACTGAACGAGGTATAATACCATTAGAGTTTTTATATTGGATTACTGTTGTTCTGGCTTGGTTCATATATTTACAACCAGGAAGAAAACAGGCTGTGCAAATTCTTTCCCATTCCAAGGGGGATGACCCTTGGCAGGGACGCCGGAACAACTGGAGAGCAGGGGGCGAAGCACCAATGAAACAAAGGACAAAAACAAAAGCAAAATAAAGAAAATTGCTTAAGTTTGTGGGGGTAAGGGGGCAGCCACGAGAGTGTGGTTACGTCGAGAGTAAAAAACTAGGAGGCAATTTTCTACTTTACGTTGCCCCTGTAAATTCAAATCCCCCTTTCCCCCGAATAAATGTTGGATTGGTAATGCATTCTTCTGTGCTTCAAAAATATGTGTTCAACATTGAATGAGGGGAAGGGGGAGGGGGGAGCGAGAATGAGTTATTTCAAAGCTCTCCGAGGGGCAAATCACTCCAAGAAAATCTCGTACACCTTTCTGGGAATGTCTCAACCATTTTTCTGGAATTGTAGGTACTAGATAATAACAAATATTGATGTTTACACAAAGAGCAGAGAATTGCTAATGTGCCCCACGGGGGTAGTATTGACTGCACCATAAGGAGGTTATTAAGATGCCTTTAGTGTATTTCATTGTCTAAACACACACGTCCGGAGAATGCATAGAAACAAATCAATTACATTCACCGGAATAAAACTGTCAGGGTATTATTGATAACACAGAACCGGAAACCGTTAAAATTCAAATATACTGCTTGTCTGCAAGAATCGTTCAAAAACGCGTACAGTGTCATTGGAATGAATACGAATTGGGGAGGAGGGGGGGAGGGGCTGCCTACTGTATTCTTTCCACCCGGTACACTATTATGTACAATCACTGCCAAAAGTCTTGGAACACTGACGTAGGTTTCCAAAGGCAAATTCAGCCATCCCCTCTCCCCCTAGGAACAATGTTGATTTACTATAGAAAAAAGAGAGGGGTTATGGAGTGCGCTTTTTCTTGTGGATTGTTTGATATTTTTCTATACTTTCAACATTGTTTTGGGGGGAAAGGGGGGCGGAAGTGGTAGTATTCAAGAAAACAAATGAAAAATAGAAAAGCACAGCGCAAAATGTTAGGTGTTCCAAGTAATTTTGGCAGTGATTGTATGCACAAAATAATTTAGCACAGTTTAGCAATTATCATGCGGGGATCCAGCCCCCAGACCCCTGCTTCCGATAAACCTTTGCTTCTGGTGATGAAGTCACAAAATCGTTTGAAGATTTTTTTATTTCGGACCACATAACCTGAAAGAGCGTTAAAGGCCGTCTCTATATAAACTGGCTATAAGAAACGAGTACTGGACAGTCGGAAAGAATTAAAAAACTTCAGTACTCGAAGCAAACAAATTAAGAAACTATTAGATCGTGATAAAACTGAGAACAACAAAATTTTGTAAAATCAAATAACAAGATTGCCCTGTTGGCCTAGAACTTACGACACAAGGGATAAATATATACTTAACACATCTAAATACAGGATCGGAAGGGAAGCGAATCTCTTGACGTGATAAAAAAGGTCACGAACATTTCATAACATCATTCATGACATCATAATTAAGAAACTCTTAAGAAACAATGAGTATTGAAATCTCCAGAACATTAAGAAACTGGAGTACTCAACATCGACCTTTGTTTCTTATAAAGAAATGAGTGTATGCATATTTTAGAAAAAATCAAAAAAATCAGTTGCATGTTTTCGCAGAAGTAGCTGAGAAATGGCCTAATCTGCACTGGCTCCTTCACCATCAAACCTCTGTAAGATCGTCTCTGTTCATAACTTTAATGACGAAACCAAAATAACAGAGATTCGTAAGCAAACTTCAAATCTTTCATTGGCCACATCCAAATATCAACATATTTTAAACTGGTTTTTCAGTGTTTAATGTGTTTCACGGTGTTTTTAAATAGGCTGCGGTCAAAGTCGACATTTTTAAAATTTGAGATTGTCATCACATCACACTTCAGAGCTCTATTTTCGGATTGTTTTGCCTTTTATAAACCATGCACTCCCGATTTTAAACAAATCAATGAAAAAGTTAAACATACACTTGGAATAAACCCTTTTCCATTAAATAATCATTATTTGCCAGCCTGACCATTATTTGCCAGCCTCGTATTTATAGTTTATGTTCCCATGGCAACTTGCCTGATGTTCAATTTTGTATCAGCATAAATGCAACACTATCTGCGAAGGTAAGGAAATTCCCTTATGATCTAACTCAAATTCATTCAAATTTGAAAACAGGGTCATAAACACCTTGAAGTAGGGGGCAGTCAACCCCGAACGTCTTGCAAAGAACAGTGTAAGACCTCAACCCTTCAAAGCAACATTGATCTGGCTGAAAAAAGGCCATTATTAATTTAGTTTTATTGAATGGTAAAAAGTTTCTTTTATGCAAACATGGAAAGAGCACAAATAGACAAAAGCCCTTTACATCTTAGAGAGGATTCCAAGGGTTACCAGTGCGAGTTCAGGGTGATCCCCTTTTGGAGTGAGGAAGCCTCTGTGGGCTTCTCAGAAACAGAATGGTTTCAATTTGCGAAAATCGTGCCAGAGTCAACCCGGACGCGTATTCACACCCGAAGAAGCACACAAGAAGCTGAAAAGTTCGGACGCCAACCAAACAGGGCCCCCTCCCACTTTTTTGCAAAACGATAGAGTTTTTTTCAAAATCTTTTGTTATAGGTGTTAAATTTTTCCCGTGCCCCCCCCCCCACTTTTCAACCTTTGTCGGAGCCCATGCCAAAGGTTGCAGTTTCCAGTTTATTCCAAACGAAAATCCAAGGTCGTCAGCCCCCTTTCCTCATCCGATTCCCGACTACCTTGCCCCCAGTAAATTCCCCCGCCTATGTAAAGGGAAGGAAAAAGGGAATCGGTTCCTTTTTAAACCGACCCCACTTTTTGTTGTATTTTGTAAATGTTCTTTTCTCTCTTGGATCTACCAAGAGAAGAGGGCAGGGGCGCCGTGACTAGAGCAGTGGGCATGTACCCCAAAAGCACAATACTTGTTGAAAATTTCAAAAATTCGGCCATAAAACCATAGGAATCTAGACATGGTTACTTTTTGGCATCAAGAGAGCGGACTCGGCCACTTTATTCCCTCAGATCTACAATGCCTGTCAAAAGTACTTGGGACACCCAGCAATTTGCGTTGCATTTGATATCTTTCATTCATTTCCCAAAAAAATTACTACTTCCGCCCCCTTTCCCCTAGAACAATGTTGATAATTTAGAGAAATATCATAAAAGAAGCGCAAAAGAAAGTGCTTCCTAAAATCCTAACCCGTTTGAAAGTAAACCAACATTGTTCTGTAAGGGAGAGGGGGATGATTGATTTTGACCCCGGAAATTGACGTCAGTGTTCCAAGACTTTTGGCAGGTATTGTGTAGAACCATGGGAGAAACTGCAAACCTTACTAAGCGGAGCTAAAAATCTGCAAAAACTATTTAGCAAATCTTACAAGTTGTTGAAAACGTTTTTTATAAGAAAAGAGAGTTACATAACGCAATGATGAAGTCATTTTGCTTTGGGTAAAGTCAAAACTTTACAATAACAAAAAGTAAACTTTGAACGAATTCCTAAGTTATTATTCTTAGCATAATCAAAAAAAGATAGAAAGTTTACTCATACCTTTGAGACCAAAATAATCACCAATATAGAGCGGGTTTCTCATGACCCTCGAAACGAATTTCAAAATTTAGCAATTTCTTCTTCGAAAGCACGGTTCGACAGTGTTTCGATTCAAGCTATGTATTGACCTTTCATCGCATTTGATGCTCAGCCAGCCCACATGACCGAAGTCTCATGAACAACGAGCGTGTGACAATCACAACATGACGAAAAAGCTATCTATACCCTATCCACGAGCATCATATTACGCAAGGTGCCCGAACACAGGAAAAAACATTCGACATGCCTGGATCGACCCGGGTTCACGACTGGAATCAGTCTGGACAAGATACTGAATGCTGAAAAGCTTCAAAGGAAATGCCCAGGGACACCGGAACGACCAAGGGGCATTTTCTACTGATTTTGTACTAACTGCCTTTTTATTTCAATCTTCTGTAGGCATCTTGAAAATTTGCCAACTTTTGAATAAGGATTTATAATGGAATATGGAATTGAGGAATATGGAATAAAGCACTATAATTGGAATTTCATATGAATCTCTCTAATTATTACAATTTTCCGGTTTCGAGGACACTTGAATGAAAAAGGCACTCTGGCCCCTCTTGCCCCTCCTGTCAAACAGGTGCGTTTAACCCCCCCCCCCCCCCCCCCCCCCCGCGTTCCCCTTCTTAGGCGTCCCTGGAGATGCAAGAATCAAATTTTATTTCACTGAGGCCCGTCTGGACTAAAAAGGCCGACTCAACTTTCACTTGTCACAAAAACAAGATAATTATTGCCAAGGTCGATAACAATATTGAAACAAGACCCGTGCCAAGCCCCTCTAACTTTTAGCTCTGCTACGCCTATGATCCAAACAGGGACGGATTCCAGGAGGGTATAAGGGGTGAGACACCTCCTAATATTTGTGTGTCCTTTGGTAAATTTTGTTTTGATTGGGTAAAAAAATATTTTTTGTGGTCAGTATGATGCAAAAATTTTCATTAAACAAATGATGCAAAAAAACTTAATCTATTTATCTCTTTATCTTAAAGTTAAAAGCTTAGTTTTTAAAATGAGTGTTTCCATCATTTTCCAGTCACCTTAAGGGTGGGACACTAAAACCCAATCATTACCTAACACCCCCCCCCCATCATTGCTGCTTCAATCCGTCCCCGGTTAGAAACATAAGTTGGTTGAACTAGGTAGAGTTTCCTTTTGAGTGAAAGGAGCTCGTGAACAATAATGTGCTCGTAAAATAAGTATTTTCAAAACTTAAAATCCCTTACGATGATAACAAAGACGATACGAGCCTAATGTAAACAGATTTCCAGGGAGGCATTCTGGTGTCCAGTCGATAGCAGTTACCCTGAATCTCACTTGAACATATTTAAAAAGTTGGCAACTATGAATTATATTATATTGCTAATTTTAGAAAATTGATTGCATCATGTTACAATTGCAATGTCATTACATAGGGAAAAGTATTGCTGCTTGAAAGTGAAATACTAAAAATATTTTCAAATTCAAAAAAGATGAGTCAGTTTTATTCGTGAGCCTTCTAAGACAGATTAGAACGGGTTGCTAACAACACCATAGCAACATGTCAACATGGCAACATATAGATAGCAGATTTCAAAATGGCAGCGCAAAGACAGGAATCCCCTCGGACTGAGTCACGAAAACGTATCCAAGGAGAAGCCCTTGATAATATGCTCTAAATTACATGCAATGACAAGCAGAGGAATTTGCTCAATGTGCAAATTTTTCTTTAGGTTCCGCATCAAATTTCATCATTTTGACATAACAACACATTAACACGAAAATGTGTTGCTGTTTTGTGTTGCTTTACGTAGCACTGTGGAGTAGCGGCGCCCCGGGAGGGGGGGGGGCACGTCCCCCTATTTTCTCGGCAGGATCAGTTCTATATTTCGTCTGAATCCGATAAGAAAATGTTGGGGGAGGGGTAATATTTTGGCAACGTACTTTTTGTGATGTAATCTTATGATTTTCAAACTTCCTTGACATAGCCAAAAGTGAGTCATGGGCGTTCCCTTCAGGTAAAAATTGCGTTCCTTGTTAGTAAAGGGCGTTTTCTGGTGCTAGAAGGGGCGTGGTCTAAACTCTTTTGTTTTTTCGTCGTCATAACAAATCCCTCACTTTCGTTTGCCCGAGAAAAACAACGTTAGGACGAAAACCAATACATACCACATATTACACCACACATTTCTTTTTTTGTTTCATTCAGAAAATGAAAAACATGTTGACGTTAGAAAGCAAAAAGACACAGTCAGTTATTTATTCATCCACACGGAAATTAATACTACTAAACTTAATAAAGTAATAACAATCATGGATATTTAAAATGATATCTGAAAATTGGCTTCCGTGAAACCACGACACAGCCTACCTTGTGTGGAAAAGTAATAATCCATTTGAGAACATTATGTCGAACAAAAGGGGTTAAAACCTAAACACAATCGGCCTTTCATTATACGATATAGAAAATTATCGAAGAAAAGTTTGAGAAAGCGGAAAAAGTTGGTAAATATACTTAAAGTTGGATTGGTGCTTTCGGTGAATCAGAATATTTTGAAAACTCAAACGATGGAAAATCTGTTGGAACTTGGAATTGCCGACTAGAGATCGGACACGTAATTTGTTGGCGGGGGAGAGGTTATGCACCCACTGTTTGCCGACCGGGGCAAAGCTCGTTAGACCGACGGAGCCCCCCCCCCCTAAATGGCAAAAGCTTCTCGATTTTGAAACATTACTTTTCAAAGGAGTGTCACAGCACCCACGCCCTGCATTGATTCTAAAACCAGAGCATTACGGCAGAACAAACAGTAAAGAAAAAGAAACTATTGGTAATATCCACGAGGATATTCAACGAAAATATTTTCAGCATCAACGCCCAAGTCACGCCTTTTTCTTTCCCTCCTTTACCCTATAACACATTGCTTATCGGCTAGGGAAAAGAAGATGGCTCCTTGGCACACTGAAATATCGAAAGAAAAACTGAATAACCACATTAACCAGAGTTGCAGGCCAAAACGTCAAAAATCGCACTTTTTCGAACTTCCTGACGTCATTATGACGTAATCCATAATTTTTGGAACACCTTTACTGTCCAAGGGTGCGCCTTGACGAATTCTGTGGATTTACCTGGTTATTTAGAGAGGAAGGGTGGTAAAAAGTCTGTGAAAAAATTATTTGCAAAAAGACAGTTTTTCGTGGCTCTTTTTCCTTTTGGCACATTTTGGCACAAAAAAGGTGAGAATCAAATTTGCACCACGGGCTCTTATTGCCTGATGGAGGCTGGGAGAGTTTATAGTCAATATATATTTTTATAGATTTATAACTATGAAATATCGCCAGATTGTTTCTTGCAGTCTTCCCGCCAAAATTATCACTCAAAAATAAAAATCGGTAGCTAATAAAATAAATGTCAACGAAGCTTTCCAAAGGTTGTTCCGCATAGCAGCCATATTGGATTTGGGGGAGGCAATACGTACGTGTGGGCAATTTAAAAACTCAACAAGCTGAATTGGGGACCTTGGAATAAACCCCATTTTATTATTGAAATTCTCCAAAAAGCTCTAAACATCCTTATCTCATTCACAATTCATTCATTAATTCATATAATTTGCTCTTCTTCTTTAAACCCATTAAACATATCATCACTAATTTTAATACTATTACAAAATACAAAACATATTTGGGCCTCTATCGACAACCCATTCATCTTTCAGCTTTCTTTAAATCCACTTAACTTGTCCTTATCATTTTATATGAACTCCAACATTCAACAAGTACAAAGATCTTTCCAAAACAGATACTTCATTTCCTAAGGCGTGCCAATTTCGTCATTATATGAAAAAATAAATCAATCACTCTTGTCTTTAATTCGATTCAAGACACAAATAATCAAACAAAAAGAACCAAAGACCAGGCCACCTGGCGCACAAAGAAAAGATTCTGTAACAAGGTTGAATAGAAACAGATTCTCTTCGCAAGAACAGAAACTGTCCGTCATTAAATTTAATAAAAACAAATTAATAAAGCTACCCTCTGATATTAAGTATTCATTTTTCTGCCATACCGGACCCCTATTTACCCCCACCCCCCTATCTAACCTGCTATACCCTGTGAAAAAAACCTTTGTTCTGATAAGACGGGCCCCCTATCCAGCCCCCCTGTTCATTCCTGATAAAAATGGGTTTATTGACCATCGCTCATAATCTCAAACTCTAAAAATCATCCTTCACTAAGATATACTTCTTAGCCGAAAACATTCTTTAAAGAAAAATACGAATTTTTCCGAAAAATTTCTCATAACGGACACGAGAAGAAGTCAATCGATATATTGCCAAAATCCTTGAGGATTTTTAAAATTAAGAAACTTTTCACTTAAACGATTTAAATTATTAATCAATGATAACTCAAAAATCTTTATAGCATGGAATTAAAAATCTTTACTAAACCTACCACCCCTGTGAAACAGCAATAAGTAATGGGTTTAGGGAGGTACACCGGGGGTACGTTGTAGGTCAGTCGAAGGCAAGGATCTAATGTTGATAAAATTAAATTGAAAACTTTGATCGAAAATGGGCTGGAAAGTTTGGATTTCGAAACGGATTAGTAAATACTTGATCCAAATTTTCTGTCTGAAGAGATCATTTTAATATTAATTGAAAAGGCTAATGTCTGTCTTGAATAAACTCGAATTTTTAATGAACAAATTCCCAAGGTCAAATCCATTACTTTATCTTTCAGTCTCCAAATATATCGAACGGTCTACAGTCTGGAAATGCAAATTCTACTTCGCCTCTTCTCCGCATCGAGGTCACTGTGCTTGCACAGTTCATTACGTTCTGATGTGAGATATCTTCCGGTCACACGATCCAATCCGCTATGAAGAGGCGCTACGAAGAGACCCCTCCAATTTTAATTTCTTTTCACAACGCAGATATACAGTTTACCGCTGCATGTGACTTGGAATACTCTTGTTTTTAAGGAAACTGTCCTTCAAACAACGTTTTGATATAATTCACTGCCAATTTAGCAACAATTCAAGCAAGACAATATGTCCCGCCAGTAAACAGTTTTGAGTAAATGCAGCGCGTATTTGATTGAGAAACACTGAGTACGTTGCCGATTGGAAACGTAATAATGGTCTATTGTTTAGTCCAACCAATAGAAATTTAAATAGCCATCGCAATTGATCGGGTCGTATATCGAGCATAGTCTCTCGGCATATCAAAATAGCGAAAAGCTTAAGTGTCTTCTCGATAATACACGCACGGGAGAACCTTTTTGAACACTGAGTGGCTGGCTGGAAAGACAAACAAGGAAAACATTGGTAAACGGATTTTTTTATAAGAAACTAAGGTCCGGTGCTGGTAGGAAGTTCTAGATTTTCTAGCCATTTTGCTATCAAAAGTTTCTAACATAATTCTTAAATTTCTTAGGTAATAAATTTTCTAAACGTGCTTCCAAGGTAAAGTTAATAGTTTACTCGCATTCAGAGATGAACTAACAAAGTGATCAAGGAATTTTGTTTTCCTGGAATTTCTAACTCTGTAGTGACCTGTAAACAGTTAAGCTCGTTGAACTTCATCAATGTCAAGTTGAAGTCAAAACAAACTTTAAATGGAAACTTCTTGAGTGTGCAATTTACTGAGAATCAATGCAAACTGCATGCCAAGTGTTGTGTTGCAATATACAGTGACGTTAAATGTCAAAACTTTCTTGAATGTCCACTCGGAAAATTAAAACTGCGAATTAAAAAAGTTTCTTAGCTTTTTTCAATTTTGGTAGGGTTGTTTCTTAACTTTCGAAAAATTGAGCCTACTGTTTCTTATAACCTGTTTCTTATAAAAAAAATTGCGTGTTGTGTCTCTTCATAGAAGAACAAGAGATAAATCAGCAGGAAGAATTCTTCAAGAATAGGCCAGGTATAGGAGGGGAAATGAAAGATGATGTTAACAGAGCTCAAAAACAGAGATATAATTCTTAAACAGAACAGAACAATCTGGTACAAGGTTTGGCGAATGGACGCCATATGCTAACGATACCAGACAGGAGATCATCAACATACAAAGCGGAATGAACCCATTGACGACAATTGGAGCCAAATTATGTGTGAAATGTAAATTCATTTCAATGCGGCGCCAGTTACTGTTTGATAAAAATATTATAGCGTTAAAAATATCTGACAACCTTCCTTTATATGCTTTCTCTATTCAAACTATTGGTCCTTTTTACCATGCTCATTGGAACTTCTATCAAACGAACACTTCTTTAAGTAGTAAAGAACCCGGCTTAGAATAGAGCAGATTTAGGAAGGGCAAACTTTCAATTGGCCTAGAGCAAGGTGCTATCAAAGAGCTTGTAAAGATGCCAAAAGGAGTTTCTTTCTCAGTTAAAGCCACGACAAGCATTTCTGTAAAGGCAAAGGAAATATTCATCTACTGTTTCTGCTTCAGTCTGTTTTAACCTTTGCTCCTCGCAACTTTTAGCCATTCACCTTGCTTGCTAACCTTATTGGAGACGTCCTATTTGATCATTTAACAGCCTGCAAAAAAAAAATTAACTTGGAACACACAAGAAGAGAAAACGGGCGGGGATTGCCCGAATTTTCTCATTTTTTCCCCACTAACTAATGTCGCTATAACAATTCTCCAGCCACATTATTTATCAAGAACCAACCATGCTTCCAATAATTTTTGGTACCAACAACCGAAAAAAAATATCATAAAATGCAACAGAGACTCACCGTTTGACTTCCTGAATTCCATTTAAAATTGCCCTTTATGTTAAGCAAACACAATATGCTCAATCAAAGTTTAGAATAGTAAGTGAGAGGGGGCCTGGTTGAAATTTGCCTCTTGAAAACATGAGTGTTATAGTTTTTCCAAAACTTCCTTTTTGCAAGGGGATTTGTTTTTAACCCCTGTGGCTTGTAGGGATACAACTCACTTTGCTGTCTTTCCCTCGCACCAGAGGGAAATTAACCGTACCGGTTCGAGCACCAGTTGTTTCAGGCAAACTATCAACAAATAGAAGTTATATGAAAAATTTGAACTAGGACCAGTCATTAACGGTAAACAGGAAAGGGACACAGAAAAGGTACTAGAAACCGTAATCAAGAAGGAGAATAGGGGGACTAATCTAGCTTGATCTCTAACACAAACTCGACTGGTGCTCACCACCAATTAGGCAAGCTTATCAAGACTATTCTTAGCGACCACGTATATTCAGACTCGACTAAAGAAAAATGTTACACAAAGATAAACCATAAAAGACTCTCCATCAGCTCCATTTGCCAGGAGCAAGATAACGAATCAAAGCTCTGTGATTAAAGTTAAAATCGTGTATAAGAAGATCGGTCGCTTCTCGTGGCAGAGAAAGACTTTGTTATCTTCCGCAAATGCTGCAAAGCTTTCAATATCCCCATTTATAAAGCAATATATATCTTCAGGAACATTGCCTCTACCTCTCTCAAAAGAATAAATTTATCAACGTAAACTAAAAATTAGTCCTAGCTTTTAGTGTAAAAATCACAAGATTCGGTACATAGTTTGCTCATTGCTCAATTTCAAGAGATTTAAGCATTTAATTGGAAAAATCTTCACAATTAGCCGATTTTACCATAGTTGAAAGAAATTTCCATTCTCAAGGTTCTTTGAAATTTTTAAACAATCTTGGAAAAAAACTATTCATTTTCCAATCTTACTGTCGACTTACAAAACCTCCAAAATTTTATGTCGATTGTTGAAATTAAAGTCTCCAAAAAAAGCCGAAATTTTTTTCTTTTTTACCGCTAAGTAATTGAAAGTTTATATAAAAAAAATTTTGCACGTTAATTTGAATGGCAAAATCTATGGGTTTTCTTTCATATCATATGGCCTAAAAATATGAAACTTAGAAGGATTCAACTTAAACTTCGTCCCAGACTTGTTAACTTCATTCAAACGTTACCATAAAGGCGGATAAACTTTCAGGTCGCACACGAGTCGTTATGAAATCTCGTATGAAACTCGAAATATGTGTTCCAATTTTTAGGGATATTTACGAGACGTTAGGGCAAAAAATACGAAAGCCATCTTGGAATTTCTTAATTTCATCCCGTTAAATTTGAACATTTGAGCAAAGATAAGACTTTGTCAACATATTGAATGAAAATTGAGAAAGGAAACGCCAATACAGGGTAGTATAATTCATATTACTTGCGATGTAAAAATTTCTTAAAAAATCGATATTCAAGCAGAATTATGACCAAACAATTCTACAATTCTTTCATAAAATAAAAAAATATACATAGAAAATTGTTATAACAAACTTATTTCCCTCGTTATTTGATCTTATGTGAGCAAGCTATTAAAACCTCTGGTCAATATTCTCAAGCGATAGACAATTACTCAATAGCGTTTACAGTGCGTTCACCAAATAGTTACAAGCATTAAAAAAATTATTTTCGCTTGTATCATTGAAGTCATTTTTGGTAGAAACCTGATTTTCAAAAATCACAAGCGGGACATCTTACAACGCGTTACTAAGTGTTCACAATAATTTCAAAAATATTATTTCCCTCGTCTATTATTGAAGCGAGAGGGAAACCCTTCAAAATATCAAGCGAAAGACAGTGTAACGCAATGCTTTTACAAATTGCTTCACAAATTTTCAAAAATTTACTTCCCTCTGTTAGTGCATTTGAAGTCATGGGAAACCTTTTCCCAATATCAAGCAAAGATATTACATACGCCGTTTTACAATGGCTTCAAACGTATTTCAAAAATCATTTTTCCTCTTTATGAATTTGAGCACGAGAAAACTCTTGAAAATTTTCAAGCGATTAGACAATTAATTAAATTTGCGTTACAATTGGTTTCAAAACAAAAATTTAAAAAGGTCCAATTACCTCTTTTGTGAGTGAAGCAGAGAAAACCTCTTCAAAAGTCAAGCGAAGACATTGAAACAACGTTGCTTTACAATGTTTCGCATCAAACAGATCTAGCCTTTCTTGGCCTTTGAGCATGTTTATCGCAAAAAAACAAACGCTTCTGGGTCTGTCCAGGCACACTTCGCAAAGACTAAGCAATCCTCCCACCAACAGACACCGAAAATTCATAACAAAGCACACCACACACACAAAACACACAAAATCTCAAATACAAAACAGCTTCAACAATATCTTCAGACACAGGAACACAACACAAAATATATCCAACTCAACCGTCGACCACAACAAACCCAAGCAAAACATTATTCTATCCATTAATTACACCAAATACACAAAAAACAAACTCAAATAATACACTTTATTGCAACCACACAACAAAGGGTCAAAACCTAAACACCACCAGAACTCGAAATAGCAAAATACCGCTAAACACGTCCAGATACTAACCTCATCACACTACTCACCGACCTAGTACGACCCTACCATACTTCATAATTCCCACAAAAACGGCCACATCGATCCTAATACAAGCGCTAATCCCGGTCCATGAAAACATAAATCCATCCTTATATTTCCATATTTTTAATTAACATCAACACTTATGCCGCCCTTTTTTCCATTTAAAACCTGACAGGTCCAGTTTCATATTTCCCATGAGGCAGACATCTACCAGGCCGGGCCGTCGCCTTACAATAAACCGACTCGCGACAACTGCCTAAGCCGACATAAGCCACCCGCCTTACTTGAAGGGGGTTCTCTCCTGCGTGGCGCGGCCATGAAATGAACACTGACGATAGATTATGCCCTGACCAGTTATTAACTTTTTAATCTCTCTCCT
>NW_027019653.1:2766613-2825491 GCF_013076305.1 Rhopilema esculentum
TGGGGGTAAATAGGGTCGGTATGGCAGAAAAATGAATACTTAATATCAGAGGTAGCTTTATTAATTGTTTTTAATTAATTTAATGACGGACAGTTTTGTTCTTGCGAAGAGAATCTGTTCTATTCAACCTTGTTACAGAATCTTTTCTTGTGCGCCAGGTGGCCTGGTCTTGTTTTTTTTGTTTGATTATTTGTGTCTTGAATCGAATTACAAGACAAGAGTGATTGATTATTTTTTTTTCATATAATGACGAAATTGGCACGCCTTAGGAATGAAATATATGTTTTGGAAAGATCTTTGTACTTGTTGAATGTTGGAGTTCATAATAAATGATAAGGACAAGTTAAGTGGATTTAAAGAAAGCTGAAAGATGAATGGGTTGTCATAGAGCCCAAATATGTTTTGTATTTTAATAGTATTAAAATTAGTGATGATATGTTTAATGGGTTTAAAGAAGAAGAGCAAATTATATGAATTAATGAATGAATTGTGAATGAGATAAGGATTTTAGAGCCCCCCCCCCCCATCTAACCTGCTATCCCCTGTGAAAAAAACCTTTGTTCTGATAAGACGGGCCCCCTATCCAGCCCCCCTGTTGATTCCTGATAAAAATGGGTTTATTGACCATCGCTCATAATCTCAAACTCTAAAAATCATCCTTCACTAAGATATATTTCTTAGCCGAAAACATTCTTTAAAAAAAATACGAATTTTTCCGAAAAATTTCTCATAACGGACACGAGAAGAAGTCAATCGATATATTACCAAAATCCTTGAGGATTTTTAAAATTAAGAAACTTTTCACTTAAATGATTTAAATTATTAATCAATAATAACTCAAAAATCGTTATAGCATGGAATTAAAAATCTTTATTAAACCAATCACCCCTGTAGAACAGCAATAAGTAATGTGTTTAGGGAGGTAAACCGGGGGTACGTTGTAGGTCAGTCGAAGGCATGGATCTAATGTTGATAAAATCAAATTGAAAACTTTGATCGAAAATGGGCTGGAAAGTTTGGATTTCGACACGGATTAGTAAATACTTAATCCAAATTTTCTGTCTGAAGAGATCATTTTAATATTAATTGAAAAGGCTAATGTCTGTCTTGAATAAACTCGAATTTTTAATGAACAAATTCCCAAGGTCAAATCCATTACTTTATCTTTTCGTCTCCAAATATATCGAACGGTCTACTGTCTAGAAATGAAAATTCTACTTCGCCTCCTCTCCGCATCGAGGTCACTGTGCTTGCACAGTTCATTACGTTCTGATGTGAGATATCTTCCGGTCACACGATCCAATCCGCTACGAAGAGACCCCTCCAATTTTAATTTCTTTTCACAATACAGATATACAGTTTACCGCTGCATGTGACTTGGAACATTCTTGTTTTTAAGGAAACTGTCCTTTAAACAAAGTTTTGATATAATTCACTGCCAATTTAGCAATAATTAAAGCAAGACAATATGTTCCGCTAGTAAACAGTTTTGAGTAATGGCAGCGCGTATTTGATTGAGAAACACCGAGTACGTTGCTGATTGGATACGTATTAATGGTCTATTGTTCAGTTCAACCAATAGAAATTTAAATAGCCATCGCAATTGATCGGATCGTTTATCGAACATATTTTCCCGGCATATCAAAATAGCGAAAAGCTAAAATGTCTTCTCGATTATACACGCACGGGAGAACCTTTTTGAACACTGAGTAGCCGGCTGGAAGGACAAACAAGGAAGACATTGGTAAACGGATTTTTTTATAAGAAACTAAGGTCCGGTGTTGGTAGGCAGTTTCTTAGATTTTCTGGCCATTTTGCTGTCAAAACTTTCTAACATAATTCTTAAATTTCTTAAGTAATAAATTTTCTAAACGTGCTTCCAAGGTAAAGTTAACAGTTTACTTGCATTCAGAGATGAACTAACAAAGTGATCAAGGAATTTTGTTTTCCTGGAATTTCTAACTCTGTAGTGATCTGTAAACAGTTAAGCTCATTGAACTTCATCAATGTCAAGTTGAAGTCAAAACAATCTTTAAATGGAAACTTCTTGAGTGTGCAATTTACTGAGAATCAATGCAAACTGAATGTCAAGTGTTGTGTTGCAATATACAGTGACGTTAAATGTCAAAACTTTCTTGAATGTCCACTCGGAAAATTAAAACTGCGAATTAAAAAAGTTTCTTAGCTTTTTTCAATTTTGGTAGGGTTGTTTCTTAACTTTCGAAAAATTGAGCCTACTGTTTCTTATAACCTGTTTCTTATAAAAAAAATGCGTGTTGTGTCTCTTCATTGAAGAACAAGAGATAAATCAGCAGGAAGAATTCTTCAAGAATAGGCCAGGTATAGGAGGGGAAATGAAAGATGATGTTAACAGAGCTCAAAAACTAAGATATAATTCTTAAACAGAACAGAACAATCTGGTACAAGGTTTGGCGAATGGACGCCATATGCTAACGATACCAGACAGGAGATCATCAACATACAAAGCGGAATGAACCCATTGACGACAATTGGAGCCAAATTATGTGTGAAATGTAAATTCATTTCAATGCGGCGCCAGTTACTGTTTGATAAAAATATTATAGCGTTAAAAATATCTGACAACCTTCCTTTATATGCTTTCTCTCTTCAAACTATTGGTCCTTTTTACCATGCTCATTGGAACTTCTATCATACGAACACTTCTTTAAGTAGTAAAGAACCCGGCTTAGAATAGAGCAGATTTAGGAAGGGCAAACTTTCAATTGGCCTAGAGCAAGGTGCTATCAAAGAGCTTGTAAAGATGCCAAAAGGAGTTTCTTTCTCAGTTAAAGCCACGACAAGCATTTCTGTAAAGGCAAAGGAAATATTCATCTACTGTTTCTGCTTCAGTCTGTTTTAACCTTTGCTCCTCGCAACTTTTAGCCATTCACCTTGCTTGCTAACCTTATTGGAGACGTCCTATTTGATCATTTAACAGCCTGCAAAAACTACTTGGAACACAGAGAAACTGGCGTTGGATTGCTATTTTCCATTTTTCCCCTAATAATTATAACATCCAGCCATTTTTATTCAGAGCAATCTTAATAATTTGTACAAAAACAAAAAATATCATAAAATGCACAGGATAAAACGTACTTCCTGAGTTCGTAAGCCTTTTGTAGCAAACCAACATAGTTCAAAGTGGAGAGGGGCTGTCTGAATTTGCCTTTGAAAACTGGTGTTTATATTTAAAAAAATTTTGGCGGAGATTGTCACCCCTGTGGTGTAGTGGATAACACTCTTTTCCCTCGCCACAGAGGGAAATACGTACCGGTTCGAGCACATTGTTCGGCATCAAAATAGAAAGTATATGAAAATTGAAGTCAGTTTAGGTAACAGGAAGAACTAGGTACCTGAAGACGTAATCAAAGAAGGAGGGACTAATTCTGATCAACAAACTCCGACTGTTCGTATCCACGCAACTTAGACTTCTTGCGACACGTATTTCAGACTCGATAAGAAATGTTACACAAAGATAACAAAAGACTGAAACCATTGCCCAGAGCAGATAACGACAAAGCGAGTTAGAAGTGTGCTTCGGCAGGAAGATTTGTCTTCGAAAAGTGCAAGTTTCATATCATTAAGAATTATTCAGAACTTATATCCTCAGTAAAAATCCGTAACAAAATTATCTACTTAGTAAAAATCAACATCATACATTTGTCTGTCGATTGAGATTTAGCATTTAATTGGAAAATCTCAAATTGATTTTACAAATATTGAAAATTTCCATTCTCAAGTCTTTGAAATTTAAAATCTTGAAAAAGTTTTCTTTCCATCTTATTCGACTCAAAACTCCAATTTTATGTCGTTGTTGAATTAAGTCTCAAAAGCCGATTTTTTCGTGTAATTTGAAAGTTTAATATAAAAAATTTGCACGTTAATTGAATGCAAAATCTATGGTTTTCTTTCATATCATATTGCTAAAAATATGAACTTAAAATTAAACTTAACTTCGTCCAACTTTAACTTCATTAAACTTAACCATAAAGGCGAATAACTTCATCGCACGATCGTTTGATAAATCTCTATGAAACTCGAAATTATGTGTTCCAAATTTTGGTTTACGAGAACGTTAGGCAAAAAACAAAACAATCTGATTCTTATTCATCCCCGTAAATTTGAAATTTGAAAAATAAACTTTTCACATATTGAATGAAAATTGAAAAGAAACAAATAAAGTAATTCATTACTTGCGATGTAAAAATTCTAAAAATCGATTCAAGCAGAATTAAACCAACAAATTCAATTCTTCATAAATAAAAATATAAAGAAATTATAACAAATTATTTCCCTCTGTTATGATTGAAGCAGAAAAAACCTCTCAAAATCAAGCGATGACATTACAATGCGTTACAGTGCTTCACAAAATTTCAAAATTATTTCCCTCTGTAATCATTGAAGCAGAGAAACCTTTCAAAATCAAGCGAAGACATTACAACGCGTTACAGTGCTTCACATAATTTCAAAATTATTTCCCTCGGTTATAATTGAAGCAGAGAAACCTTTCAAAATCAAGCGAAGACATTACAATGCGTTACAATGGCTTCACAAAATTTCAAAATTACTTCCCTCTGTTATGATTGAAGCAGAGAAACCTTTCAATATCAAGCAAAGATATTACATCGCGTTACAATGGCTTCACGTAATTTCAAAATCATTTTCCTCTGTTATGATTGAAGCAGAGAAAACTCTGAAAATCAAGCGAAGACATTACAATGCGTTACAATGGTTTCAAAAAATTAAAAAGTCATTTACCTCTATTGTGAGTGAAGCAGAGAAACCTCTCAAAATCAAGCGAAGACATGACAACTGCTTTACAATGGTTTCGCATACAAACAGAAGCCTTTGCCTTTGAATGTTTTCGCAAAAAACAACTCTGGTCTGTCCAGCACACGCAAAGACTAGTTCAGACAAGATTTCAGACAAACCATCAAACGTTAATATTCAGAGGAAATATATCACTAGTGCAACACAAAAGAATATTTTATTATAAATATATATTTTTGGGTAAATAAGATGATAAGAAATCGTAACAAGTGTAATTTACATCTGGTATCGCTTTAATTTCCACGGTGTTATCAGGCTATCGGCCGTGAAAATCTCATTTATTTCCTTAAATACATCAACATATGCCGCCTTTATTCCCATTTAAAACTGAGGTCATTTCATTTTCCCATGAGCAGATCTAGCCGCTGCGTCGCTTACAAAACCGCTGCGAAACTGCCTAAGCCGCTGCACCGCTACTTAAACTTCTGCGTGGCGGATGAAACCACTGCGTAGCTGACGAAGCCATAGAGTTCCAAAGTGATGACGTCACAAAAATCTATTTTTAGAATTTTTTAGTTTGGATCCCATAACCTGAAAAAGCATCATTAAATACCTCTAAATGTGCAAAATCAGTCAAGTGTATTACGAAATGGCAGAGATATAGCCACATGTGTATTGGCTCTTGTCCCATCAAACCTCTGTATTTTGGTCTCAGTTCATAACTTTATGAACAAAGCCAAAATTACAGTGATTCGTTAGCAAACTTCAAATCTTTCATTAGCCATATCTCAACCGATTTTTGACATATTTGGCCAATTTCGCGTATTTGAAAGTATTTCATGGTGATCTTTTACGCTATGTGGTTAAAATTCAAAGATTCTAAAAATAGGTTTTTGATGACGTCACACTTTAGAACTCTATTGCTTGGCGGATGAAACCACTGTGAAGACTGCGTGCAGATTTTACTATCCATTGCAAACTCTCCTTCACAACAGATAGTAACATCTGCACGCAGGCTAACCACTGTGTGGCTGCGTGGCAGATGAAACCAGTGCGGGGCTGACGAAGCCATTGTCGGGACGATGAATCCACTGCAAGGCCCTTAACCAACAACTATAGAATTTTCCACATAAAAAGAGTACACATACATATAGGGGAAGAGCAGTGGGGGAGGGGGCTGGGGCAGAAGCTCAGCTTAGTAGTTTAAGGTAAAAAGTAACACATTCCTGTCTTTATTAGTTACACCACTACAACCCTGGTGAATGTGACAAAATTTTAAATATGAAAGTTATGAACTCAATTAAAAATATGGCAGTAGACAGAAACCTGCGAGTACTATTACTTGGCCTTCGTAACTGCCTGTGGTTTTAGCTAATATTCATAAAAAATTTCCTCACAACTCTACAAGTAAATAACCTTTGAAATCAGAAACAACCTTTGATTGTCTCCACTTCTTCATTCACAACGCAGTCAAAGCAGAGAGCAACCAAGACCAAATTAATGTCAAAACACAAAAATTCACCTTCGTTTTATCGTACTCAAATCGAAACCACTCTAACCTATTTTCATAAAAAGCATTTATTCAAAACAATTCAAAAAATTTCATTTCAAACCCACCAAGCAGAAATGACGTCATTGAAATCGTGCAAGACAACATAAGCAGACCCCTGATAGGCACGCGGTGAGATAAGTGAATGTAATTCCAAACAATTTTACCTTTTTTGGGCTGAACATCGAAATAGAACATTCGATTATCAACTGTAGTTAGGCGTGTCAAAAAAGAGTCCAAACAGATGGAGGAATCGTCTTTGAAATGTCAAACTGACAAATTGATTTACGTACATCACTGGATTTTGTTCATTTCAGGATGTTTCACATTAGTTGAAGCTCTAGTTTGAAGCAATTACAGACAAGCAAAGCAGTAACTACTCTAACAGGACCAATCACATCGTGTTTAGTAATCACTATCGGTGGGGGGGAAGGAGGGGAATGGGGAGGGGGAGGGGAATGGTTAGGGGAATGGGAAAGAGGTGGGGAATGGGGAGGAGGAGGGGAATGAGAAAGGGAATGGGGAAAAGGAGGGAGAGGGAAATGGGGAGGAGGAGGGGAATGGGGAGAAGGAGGGGAATGAGGAGGGGGAGGGAAATGAGGAAGAGGAGGGGAATGAGGAGGAGGAGGGGAATGGAGAGGGGAGAGTCAGGGTCATAATTTCATACTCTCTTATGAAATAAATTTGTTTCAAAAACAAAAAGTTGCTTTGCTGTTTTTGGTTACTTCATCTGCGAATCCTCAAACCTGTCGGCAAAAGAGGATGGCTTGAACACTTTTCGTCAAATGGGGGACCCTGAAACCCCAATTTGATGTGATCATGACATTATTTGCAATAGTTTGTTAGATGTCAAAATTCTAAGTTTCCTGCCTACCTCATGCTGATCACTGATTTCTAAAACAATCTCCTAACCTCAAAGTTGGCCAAAAAATAAGAAAAATCAAGAAAAAGCTGAGACAGAGCTACTGTAAAATGTCATTTTGAAAAAGATCTCAAAAAGAGGAGTTTTTTGCAATCTGTTGGTGTTTTTCGGTGAATTTTCAAACTTGCCGGCAAATACGTTTCATTCACTTTGTTTGTGAATGAGACCTAAACACCTCACCTCCCTAGAGCGCAATAGCTAGCAATTGCAAAGCTTACATTGATATTTCAAGAAGAAATTAAGAACAAACCAGCCACTGGTTTTCGAAATAATTATAAACAGCTAACCGGAACTTCAATATACAGGTTCTTATAAAAAGAGCGTACTATAGACCGGGCCCACTCAACGAATTTGAAGATGGGGGGCTATGGCTAGCAAAAGTAGGGGGGCCAAGGCTTCTCTCCACTTTACTGCAGCTTTAAAACTACTTGCTTTGCAAAGTTTAACAACAAAGAAATAATCGTGGGCCATGATAGATGCTTGTTCTTATAAAAAGATTTTACTATTAGTAATGTCCAGGACTTGCACATAACAGATTTGCACAGATTTTCAGTAGCACCTTTATCAGCTGATGAAATATAAAAAATATATCTTTTCCTTCTAATTTTACGATGTTTTATCATTGAGGCAAATTGTACCCCTATTTTCTTATAGAAATAGATAAAAAGTAGACGCTGGTGTTTTGGCAACACAATTTATCTTGGCGTTGTTTACAATTAAATGAAACAAATTGCCGATACAGCCACAAATAAGAGGGGAAATCAAATATTTAAAACTTCCTCTACATTTGTCTTTCAATTTAAGAAAACAAACTTGAGGTTTGAAGAAAATAAAAGCTCCTTTGAGATCTTTTGTCTCAGAAAAATTGAACAAAGATTCTCACGACGTTAAAAAGAAAACTTCATCACGCAAACACAGCAGAAACAGTAGAGTATCCAAGGGGGCGGAGGGGAGTCGCTCTTCCCCTCAAATATGATCTTTAGCCTCCCCCAAAATATGAATTCTAGCTCTCTAAAATGCATCCTGAGAGCAGCTTTTTCAAAATTATATAAGGGAGGTCCCCTGAACTTCTTAACGAAGAATACACCCCAACCTCCACCCATGACGACCTGCGCCTTCCGGGCTGGCTGGGAGACTAGATTTACTGCCCCCTTCTGAAGGTTGTTTGCTGGATACGCGACTAAGTAGGAAACGAAATATTCTGGCAGAGATGACTCACATACTTAAACAGAATATAGTCTATAAGAATATGAAGGCTGCATATAGCTGAAATATTAGAACAAGTTAAGACTTGAATATTTATTTATCTTTAGAACAGTTTTCTCACAAAGCAGAACTGTCACTTTCACGTTATATATAAACGTGTGTTCAGAAACACACACAAACTCTTCAATGTTACTCAGGAACTTGATCATTTAATTTAATACAACATTTAGTGTTTTGTTCTTTTATTGATTTTTTTATTTTATTTTTAATGATAAAGCAACATCTCAAAATAGATTTGAATTTTTTATCAATTATTATCTTTATTAATTATTTCTTAAAGCGAAAATACACCTTGTGTCGGAGAAGAATAATTTGAAAATAACCCTAGCCACAAAATAAATTTAAGGATATTGAGGCTAGGCAAAAAATTAATAATTTTTTTAAAAATAAATAAGTGTAGAGAAAAAGCCAAAATGTCGATGAATTTCTAGCCAGGCTATGAATTTTAACTTCTTCTCAGATTTTACCATAATCGAGTCTTGATGTTCTTATAGATAACTTATTGCTATAAAAAACTTTTTAACTACCTAGAAAATAGAATATAAACTTTTAAGTGTTAGTCACTTAAAATTCATACTTTGGTAATTGTTGAAACGATTTACTAATAAAAATAGATTAATTTATGTTTCCTGGATGAGATAAAAATTCAAGATGTTTCAAAAAGGTCCCATTCTATTGCAGCAGCTACACACTTTGTATAAGTCAACAAAAATATTGAGGCTCAACATCACTGAAATTTCAGAATAATTTAAAATAATGCTAGACTCAAGCTTTACCTAGAACTAAAATTTTTGTTTTTCGAGTTTTTATGGAGACCAAAACAAATGCGACTTTAAAGGCAATCTGTCTCGTTGTAGATTGGTTAACGAGAACAATAGCTGGAACAGTAGCCTAAACACAATTCCAGCGCTCTGCCATATTTTTTACAATGCGATAAATTAAAGGGGGACTGGAAACAATAAAAAATCCCTTTGTTCTTATAATCAATCAACGTCGTGACAGATTGCCTTTAACGCTATATGTGGGAGATACTGAAACTATAAAGCGAATTGGTTACACCTAGTGCAACTTAAGAATAATTTAAGAATAATCTTGGGCTCAAAATTAAAAAATTAAGATTAATGAGGCTCGGCAAAAATAAGATTTTCTTATAAATGTTTTTTGTTTGATTCAATATGGCAAAGTTCTAGAAGTTTCGCTTGAAAAATCGAGAGGTTTTACGTCCTGATTCAATATCTTGGCTCTACATCCCCCTGAGTACTCAAATCTCGAAAAACGATTTGAATCTGTTTTGACCATGATCGTCAGCTAATAAATCCGGATAAGTAGATTGTGACAATAGCGTCCTGGTCCGGTTACACGGATTGACCGGATTATCGATGGCTATCTGAACTTTAGATCTCCTTTAAATAGTGTCATGAGTTAGTCTAAAACCTGAACCTATTCCGGTTCCTAAAATAAATCGTGTTGGGCTATGAAAACAACAATCAACTTGCAAGTAAATCTTCAAAGATGGCATTCTAACCGGTTGAAAATGATCCGGGATATTTATTTGACCGTGGGAAAGTTACATAAAACAAAAAAAATAACATCAACTAAATGAAACTCTTTCTATTTCACGCTTCGAAGGATTTTAAGAATGGGCATCCCTTTTACTCAAAAAAATCTGCTTCCTTACTTGCCTGGAACGAGCATGAATGGGGCTGAGTTACCATTTTACCCCACCAAATTAAGAATTTACGCACAAACTTACCAAAATATGAGAGGGTGTCACGATAGCTCGCCCAACACCGTGTGATCTTGGCCTGTAGTTATAGAATATACCCGTTAAATTCATTAATAGAGAACAGAAAATCCTCATACCCCAGAACTGATCCAGAAATTTCGCTTTCAGATCTAAAGCGTGGTATTTCTCGTGCACCAACATCCAAGCCAGAGAAGAGGTACTCAATTGCTATCGCCAAAATAGCTGTGTTGTCTAATTTGCGTGTTATGGTTTTCAATCATGATTGCGGAAAAGGGAAGTAAATACACACGCGGAAGAAACCATGAAAGCAAGGACGATAAGGGAATATTTAAGTCTGAAAGAATTTCAAGGTGTTTCATTAGGGATGTCAGGAAACTTCAAGTATCTCGCCATAAATAGTAGTGGAAGCCGTGCGGTGGAAGGGGCTCGGGAGGGCGGTTAGAAGAATATAAAACCGTCTTAGCTCACTTTTCTATTTAAAACGACCAAAATGATAGGTTTTTCATGCAAAATATCTGGATGTTTTAGAATATTAATTATGAATAACAACCGTAGACGATTTTGAAAATCGCACTGTTAGGCTTTCTGTGAATGTAATGTTTGTTAATGAATTATGGAATGCCTAACCCATATTTGGACTGCAATTATCCTATAGGAAAAAGGTTGTTTCTGATTGGCTTACTTTTAACCAATCAGTGTTAATATTTTTTCCAAGTTTCATTGTTACTGGAAAACAAGATAATAGCTCTACGTAGCTTGGTGTTTTCGCAGAAAGGGTTGATAGCAAGGTGCAATCGGGGAGATGGGGGGGGGGAAGAATGGGGAATAGTGAGCTGCAAGCAGGATAAAACGAGTGCAGTTGAGGGCAAGCCAGCCACGTAGCTGCAGGGGGCCCCCAAGTGAAATGACAAGAACTTGCCCCTCCTGGCTACAGTTTTTTCGAATGATATTTTTAAAATTTGGCATAATCATAATTCCGTGAGCTTAATTTAGTCCAGATATATTTGTTTGTTATATATCTGTTTTCTTTGTTCATAGCCTTCCCCCCCCCCCTTGGGTATGGTTCTTGCTCGAGTTTCCCCATCCTAGCCGACATCTACAGCTACGTGGTTGAAGCAAGCTGCAAGAGGGAAGAATATTTTGCTTTTTGCTGACCGAGAAACAAAGCAGCTGAAGAAAACTCGAGATATTACCGAGTTATATAAAAGCAAAACAGATTGTTATGAGCGTTAACGTCACAAAACAGAGGTTGTCCTTTGTGGCGTAGACCAAACAGCCGACGTATTAATTCTACAACGCACGCATGTAGATCGCAAAAACTCTGGGATATCCGGATTTATCCCATCCCACACGAGCCACAAAAAGAAATACTACTAAACTATTCCGAAATAAGGAAATAGGAAGTTTAAAGAGACTTAGCTGATTCACAAGTTGTAAGAATCAAACAACTTTGCAAACAAAAAAGATAAGCTAGGCCTAGTTTTCATCATGGACAAAATTTGATGAACTCAAAAAACAACTACGTAATTTCCTTCTGTTTCATCATCAGGCACTATCTTCTATCAGGAGGTTGGCTACCATGACCGTCCAACTATCCCAAAATCTGAGTTTTGGTTTGTTGTCATGATAAAACCTGTTTGCTGCAGGGTAAAGGGGTCCAGATATACAAAGCTGAACACAACCACAGACTTTATTACTGGCCTCGTTCAGAACAGCGTCTTTTATTAGGAGGTTGGCCTCGCTTGGTGGGAGATGGGAGCTCACCATTACACTATACAGGGCCTAGATTTCGTCATAACCGGCGTTCAGTCAAGCCATCTATAATTTCAAGAAAACAGCAAGAGTTCATTTTCTGTTGTTTTCCCCGATTGATTATACGAAGTCAATTCAATGTTTTTATAATTTTTACTGTAATTCCAGGACTAACACCTCTGGCCATACACGCTCTTGGTAACTGCACAAGAAGATCGCCGTGGAGGAGAAACTTAATGAAACATCAACCAACCTTCAAATATTATTACACCTTAATAATATTTACCCCCGTTTATGCAGTAACCCCCGTCAATAACGTTAATTCCTAACGTGGCTTCCTTGTAACAGATAAATCGAACAGGGGTGGTAAAATAAAGGGTATTTTCCTTCAAACTATATCCCCAGACAGGATTGCCGTTTCTCATATGAAGCAATGTGGTCCCACAGGGCTCTAATGATTAATAAATCTGGCTCTCCCAGGAGGATCGACACAAAGACTGCTTTGGTTGTTCCAGGTCATTTGTTTTCGCGTGCATCGAAATACCGTGTTATCAAATGTTATGTGTTACGAGTTATCGTGCGTTCAAAAACTTAAAAAAAACAGATCACGAAACGGAACTCCAACACGTCAGTTCAGGTCAAGGGCTTTCTGCAAGAAAAAGCCCACTTTTTCTTCTTCTTTTATCATTTCAACTGAAAATAACACGGGATCTTGCACACAGATAGAGCCCCCGTGTACTTTGAGACCCTTGGCCCCCCTGAGTATTCTTGGCAGCCCCCTCAACACACAAATAGCGGAAATCCAGTGCAGAGGTATATGCTACGCAGCGTTCATGAAACGACGCTGAAACGCTACTAACTCGATAAGTAACATCAAGTTATCACGAAAAGAACTGCTTCGAAAATGAAACATCACTGATCCGATTAAAAGAACCAAATATAATTCAGTTACTCATAGCATTTTCAATGGAATTTACAGTTTTTCTTTCTCTCAGAAAAAAAATGAAAGCAGTCTATCAGATAAAAATGCTTCTTCCTTATCTGTGCCAACAGAGGCGAGCAACTGATAAGCTCTGAAAGATTTAGCCAGCCCCGTCTTTGTTAGCAGCAAGCATGCGCATATAGATCACGCAATACTACGCATGCGTCATGACCGCAAAGATGGGATTTGTATATTTTTCGTCTCCCGCATAGATAGGGTAAAGGTGGGTAAATTTGAGATAAAACAAAGCTAATGCAGCACTTTCCTTTCAGGTTATACAAATATGCAAGTGATCAAGTTTACGTTTCGTCGTAAGTAAATTACGCCAGGATGAGAAAATTACGACAACCGTCTTTGAGATATTGCGAGATACGACTGATAAAAACAGGTGAATTTCGATTCACAGTCGCATAGCTCTAGTATTCGTATTTGTACTTGTTTCATCCGAAGGTAGTTTTTCGGATGCTGAAAGCTATGTTATCTAGGAATGTTTTGGTCCTTCCTCTCGATGTGACCACATCACTTCATTCCTACACCTAAAGTTATAGATAATTGGCGACTCCCAGTAATGTTGGTGAAATTTTGGTCAAGGACTCGAATCCCAGACCCTTGAATCTGTAGCCCGCGAACCTAAACCGATACTCGCAGCTATGATCACCCATCCTTGCACCTAGTGGCGCCCAAGCCCAAACGAACAAAACGCACCCCATTAAAAGGGTACAAAGCAACAAAAACGCCAAAATTTACTTTTCTTTTAATCCACGTGCATTGTGTGATCACGTTGCTTTTCCAAAATTTCCCGCCTATTTATAAAGACTCGTATTCGGAACGAGACAGTGTCATGACGAAACTGGAAGAATGGATGTGCAGAAATTAAAAGGCAAGGGTAAAAGTTCAAAGGGGTGGTGGAACAGCACCGGCATTCCAAGAAAAAAACAGACTTCCCAGCAGCCAGACCTTTTTTCACATCCTTGTAGTGACAACTATGATGTTAATAGATTTATGGCTACCATTCAGCCTCGAATTCTCGCTCGAAAGACCTTGGAAGAAATCTTCCATACAATATAGCCCCCGGGGGCTTAAACAAGGATTTGTGGCTAGAACGATTAAAGCAGCTGGAATTCATAAGTTGAAAACAGGAAACATTGATTGGAGTCCATAATTGAAAATGTTTTTGTAATTTCCTGAAACTCTATCCCTCACAATATGGAAACTCGCTTGTATGTTATTGCCCTAGGCCAATGTTGACGCAACCTTATATAGCCTCTCTCCTTCCACTGTGTCTTTTCCTGCTTAATCGCAAACAGCAATGACCTCCCAGGCGGAACACGTTAAGAGATTTCATTCGTATCGAATGACATATCAAATAGCATTAGCTGTATTGGGATGTTATCGTTGTGTCCATTTCCAAAATTAGATACTTCGATTCATCCAAGACTATCAAATTTCGTTTACATATAGCCAATGACGTCATCAGTCGATGGAAAACAAAATGGCGGCTGCAGGAAACTATCATTTTACAGGCCCGTCGGGACCGGGGGGCTAGGGGGCTGGAGCCCTCCAATAATTGTCAGGCTGTAGTATATTTTTTGTAACAAGTGTACTAAATGAAAAGGAATACAATGGGCAGCCCCCCAATATGAATTTCGTTCCGACGGCACTGTTTTAAACAAAAGAAAGCTTGGCAGAATATGGAACAGCAATCAAAGATGATAAAAAAACTGAATCAAGTTTGCTTTTTAGCGTTTTCATGTTGTTCAGTAAAAAGTCTAAAACAAACTGGTGTTTACATAAGTGCCCCCCGTCTATGCTGATGTCGAAAGCGGGCGTCCACCCCTTTCGGAACCCTTGCAAAACAAAAGGGGAAAACATTCCTGTCTACCCACATACCCTAGCCTAGCGCTCGTTTCTACACATTGTGCGCCGTGCGTTCCCAGCACGAAAAAACCGACACTTTGGACATATTTAGCGTAAAATATCCTCGTAAAACTCGAATTCATCAACAAGTCGCGTAATTTTATCCGATCGTCGCAATCACGACAAACAAGGCGCATTTTCAAGAGATGTGCCAGATAGAAACTACTTCCCGACCTTTGAATGGCGCGTATCATGCATTCACACCTACGTTCGTATCAACTAGGGTTGGAGAAATTCTTGTACACGCGCTCGAGTAAACGAGGTCACAAATGAAAAACAAATTTATAATCATTAAATCATTATATCAAGGAGGGTATTGATATGATAAGAAAATTGGCACTTGAGTGTCGTCCATTTATTGACTTTTTCTTTGACTTTCAAATCGCTCACATTCAGCTCTCAACGCACAGCGAAATTGAAAACGTCTGGGCACAGTTTTGGGGAATAACAGAAATACAGAAAAATGTCCTAAACGACTGTCAAAAGGAAACTTTTATAAGAAATTGTGGAATCTCTTGTAACAAAATTGTAAAAAAACATCCCTCCAGTTTTGGAGAAGAAAACCATACACATTGCAGTTGTCCAAAAAGAAAAAAGCCGATTTTTGTTTTTGTTCACGAAGCAAACGAAGCGAAGTTTTTGTTCAGTTTTTGTTCTAGTTTAGCAAGGAGCTTTACACATATAGAAACCCATTCAAATTGAGATTTTTCACTCAATTTGCGATTATTATGTCTGTCGGACGAACAAAAGAAGAGAGCAAAAACAAATTTAAAAGTCGCTTTGAATAACAGGACGATAACTAACGCAACGCAGAAGTTCATAAAATATCAAAACTCATACCTTTCTCTGGATTTTCTTGTCCGCCATTCCTCGTCTTCCCAGCCTGGCTGATCAACTGGAGAAGTTTCGCAGACAAATCAGCATCGCTCTGAGAACGATGGAAACAAGGCAAATTATCAATCATAATTATGACCCAAGGACGAGCAGACACACAATATAAAGAACAAACAGTTTGTCATGGGGCTCGCGCAGCTAGGGTTGTTTGCATAGACTGGGAACTCTCCGTGTGTTATCCTCTTTGAAACGAGGTCAACTTGATGACGTAATTACACTGGCATGAGACCGAAATTCATCAGCCCTGACTGGAATGTCACATAAAACCCTTTGTGGGTTAGCCTACACCTCAAGCTGAAAATTAAACAAATAACACGACTGCTTGCGAGAAATGTTTCTGATCTTTACTCCAGAAATTGTTTTGCAGCTGCCCCGAGAATTCTGTTGAATGAGCCACGACGTTAAATGAAAGAATTACTGTAATGTTCGGCCAGATTGTCTCCTGGTTTCTCTATTAAAATCATTCGGATCATATGTGATAAGATCTCGCAAAATTTCAGCGTGGCAACGAAATCATAAACGAATTGTGTTTCACTCTCTGATCTTGAACTCTCTATTTCCGGGCTTTAATAGAATGTGTCTGGAACGGAATCTCTGCGTCTGAAAACTGCTCTCGAGAAACAAATATTTGGAAGATATTCCCTTCTCTGTATAACAAGAATAATCTGCCTGGCAATTAACTTAACATATCCTTAATAATTCCAAAATTCTGTTTCTCTATCTTTGACAGAAATTGAAGTTGCTTGCAATAAGCAAATCTCCATTTGAATCCTGCCAAGTTTTAAACCTTTGACGAGTGTTGAAATTCACAGAACTTTGTATTTGTTCCGAGTCAATTTTTTGTAAACAATTTCTGCAAAAGTGATTTCATTGTTGTCGAATTCTCTTCACTTGCACCCACCCACGTGTCAAAACACAATCCACCAGGCAACCAAATCTTACAATCTTACAACCAAATCCAACTCGAATCCGAAATCCGGAGAATAGGATTTACAAAAAATGAAATGTCTTCCTTTGGCCTTGAAAGTTGAGACAAGACAGAAACGAATTAGTAACTTTCGTTTTGGGAATACTCCGCCGACCAATTGTCCCAGTTGTCGATCCTGAAAGTGGCACTTACGAGATGGTCTATTTCAATGGAAACCAGCTCCTCCAAGAACACTTCTTGCGTCAAAATTACGTTTTCAAATTCTGCGATGACAAAACTGATACGAAACAAAATACTTTTTCCATATATGCCTGTCTCTACACTCGACAATTGGATCACTTTAACTTTGAATCAGCTACAATTGTACCAGATTAGCTCGGAAAGTAATTCAACCAATAACAAACAGCCGAAATCTAGAAGAATGGCCTAACTCTGTTATCAGCCCTACGGTCTTGCCATCGGGTTTTAAGTTTTCTTTTTTCCGAGACCCGGTTCTTGTGTCTAGACAGATTCACAATATCTTCGAACAAAGGGCAATATCCCACAAACGGTTATCCTACCAAAATCTATGAGCCAATCCTTCAAATTCTTTAAAATAACACATTATACATGCGGTTTTTCAACGATTTTCCCAAAACACATTACCAAAAGCGAAACGTGCTCTAATATTTTGTATTCGTCCAAGAAGATTCCCGCAAAAAGGGAATCCTCTTTAGGGCGATGTCAATGATGGTTTTGCTTTATCTGTTGGAGAGCCAAAATGGCCAAAATAAAAAATTAAATTCTAACCCGGTCGCTGAAAACCGGGCACAGCTAGTGATCTGCCTATAATTACATAAACTTTAAGGGACAAAGTAAAATTATGATATTACAAAATATATCACCAAAAATTGTCATTGCAAAATACAAACCAAAAATTAGACATTTCAAGGGAAGAATCTTTATATCCCCATCTGGTCAATTTTTTCCTCTCTATTTCCTTCCCAGTGGCGTCGCGTAACCATTCTCGACGGAGGGGTGTAAGAGATGCAAAACCATATTTTACCGACAGAAGTTCTTCTGTTACATTAATATTTTGTTTAATTTAAATTTAATTTAATTCTACCGACGAGTTCTCTGAAAGTTTGGAAGTGTACGTCCCCTGCACACGCTACACCCCTGTTCCTTCCGCTTTTCTTTGTTTTCTCTCTGCTCTCTACTGCTCCACCATCTGTGACCCATCTTTTATTCACCTTTGAACCCTCTGTTCTTCTCTGTTCCCTTCTGGTTCGTTGCTATTACCCTCTGCCCCATTCTGTTAAACTCTCCATTTCCCTTTAATCTTCTTTGTTCCTCTCTGTCCTATTTCTGTCTCCCCTCTGCTCAATCTTAAACTTGTTGCTATAGAAGCTCCTCAAGGGAGGAGAAGCCATTTGTGTCTCTCGAAACAAAACTAAATGGTGATTCCCACAAATCGTCTCCAGAAACGTGCCAGTTTGAAAAGACTTATAACCTGGGCCAACAGCAAGATTCGACAGGATGTAAACTGCCTTTAGTCTCTCTCAGATTCGTATTAAAGGGAATTCTGAGTTAGAGAAGACCCTAACCCGACACAGGTTGGAGAGAGGGCAAGGAAACATTTAACACCCATAACAAAAGATTTAAAACTACTTTACGATTTATCAAAAAAAGGGGGCCATGGCCCCCCTTAATCGGAGGCCCTGAGTGAGCTGTAACCGTGTGCGGCACAGGGTTGCATGATGAGGTTTAAAGACTTGCTACAAAATATACTTCCTACTCCTGTGCTATAAATTTTGATTCTGATAAAGGACCATAAAAATTTTCTATAACTTAAAGCAATTTTTATATAAGTACTCAGGGTACTGATTTAAAAATTTAAATGATTTAAAAATGTCAAAAAGTAAATATTATCAACCGAGTGCGAGAGTTTCAACTGAACCGATTTTTATTGTCAGTTCTTCTATAAATCACCTTACCTGTTATCGTAATTAAATTTTCGTTTTCATAATTATATTTACAATAAATGCACAAGGAATGCGACCATTCGTATGGAAACTATAAGTAAGGTGGTAAGAGGGGCGCTGTGGCGGGGGTTTCGGGACTCATCCCTCTGGCAATGATTCAGATTTTGTTGGAGGGCCTCAGCGATGAACTCTTTATGTGATATTGGCGTGGCTTCCGGAAGTTACTTACCGGGGTGGAAAGGAGTCGTACAATGAAATTTTGGATAACTTCAAAAGCAAGGTCGTGAATTGAAATGAAATGGTTATAGTTTTCTCAGGCGATTTTGCAGTCGAGAGAATAGGTTATCTCGTGGTTAAATTAACGAAATAATTCATTGCTGTGTTGTATTTATCTGGGTCGAGTTGCCTTGTTCCGGCTCAATGGTTCTTAGGCATTCTTCTACACAAGATTCCGAGAATACCGAGAGCAGCATTAGTGTACCGGGCAATCGGGCCTTTCTTGCGGCAAAATAAAAATCAGCCTCTTGTTGGTGATTTCAACATCGACCAATCAGCTTTGCCTACATCCATTGTCACTTTCTTTTGTTTATTGTGATTGGTTGATACCACAGACACCACAACGAGACGAATTTTCTACTCGTGAATGAATTCTCAGGGTAGTGTGTTGGCGATATATTTCCTTTGATGCTGATAAATTATTCAAGAAGCTGAGGGTATGGAATTAATTAAAGTGTGGTTAATGAAAAAATAGTTGAAGATAGCTTCTAAAGATAAAAATGGTTTAATTGAAGCAATTGTTCATTGATTTAACTTCGAATTTTGTCTTCGTACCGGACATAGGTTCTTGTTCACACCTGCTTTAATGAATTCTTAAATACGACTATGGCCTAAAAGAATATGGAGTCACCAACCTACCACCCAGGTGCATGGTTAAATGCCGCAGAGGAGAAGGAAGAAGTGGGTATCTTGAGGCATTTTGATATCGGCAAGCAGATGAGAAATACGGCTGATTTCTAAGCAATAAATGTTCATCGATTCTTAGTAGCAACGAGAAGGCTGCAATCTTGGAGAATGTGTTAAGATATGTGCCAGGTATGTAGATCATATTTGGAAAAGTTTGAAGAAGGAGATGAAGGAAAGGATGAAGTAGGAGACGAAGAAGGGAGTGAAGAAATGGGAAGAAGAAGGAAATTAAGGAAGAGATGAAGAATTGGATGAACAATGTGATGAAAAGGGATTGAAAAAGTAGATAAAAAAGAAATGAAGAAAGAGATAAAGCAGAGGATGAAGAAAGAGATGAAGCAGAGGAAGAAGAAGGGGATGAAGTAGGAGACGAAGAAGGAGATGCAGAAGGAGATGAAGAAAGAAATGAACAAGGGGATGAAGAGGAGGGCGAAGAAGGAGATGAAGAAGGAGATGAAGAATTGGATGAACAATGTGATGAAAAAGGGATTGAAAAAGTAGATAAAAAAGAAATGAAGAAAGAGATAAAGCAGAGGATGAAGAAAGAGATGAAGCAGAGGAAGAAGAAGGGGATGAAGTAGGAGACGAAGAAGGAGATGCAGAAGGAGATGAAGAAAGAAATGAACAAGGGGATGAAGAGGAGGGCGAAGAAGGAGATGAAGAAGGAGATGAAGAATTGGATGAACAATGTGATGAAAAAGGGATTGAAAAAGTAGATAAAAAAGAAATGAAGAAAGAGATAAAGCAGAGGATGAAGAAAGAGATGAAGCAGAGGAAGAAGAAGGGGATGAAGTAGGAGACGAAGAAGGAGATGCAGAAGGAGATGAAGAAAGAAATGAACAAGGGGATGAAGAGGAGGGCGAAGAAGGAGATGAAGAAGGAGATGAAGAATTGGATGAACAATGTGATGAAAAAGGGATTGAAAAAGTAGATAAAAAAGAAATGAAGAAAGAGATAAAGCAGAGGATGAAGAAAGAGATGAAGCAGAGGAAGAAGAAGGGGATGAAGTAGGAGACGAAGAAGGAGATGCAGAAGGAGATGAAGAAAGAAATGAACAAGGGGATGAAGAGGAGGGCGAAGAAGGAGATGAAGAAGGAGATGAAGAATTGGATGAACAATGTGATGAAAAAGGGATTGAAAAAGTAGATAAAAAAGAAATGAAGAAAGAGATAAAGCAGAGGATGAAGAAAGAGATGAAGCAGAGGAAGAAGAAGGGGATGAAGTAGGAGACGAAGAAGGAGATGCAGAAGGAGATGAAGAAAGAAATGAACAAGGGGATGAAGAGGAGGGCGAAGAAGGAGATGAAGAAGGAGATGAAGAATTGGATGAACAATGTGATGAAAAAGGGATTGAAAAAGTAGATAAAAAAAGAAATGAAGAAAGACATAAAGCAGAGGATGAAGAAAGAGATGAAAAAGAGGAAAAAGAAGGAGATGAAGAAGGGAGCGAAAAAGGAGATGAGGAAAGACATGAAGAATTGGATGAACAAGGGGATGAAGAAGCAGATAAAAAAAGAAATGAAGAAAGAGTTGAAGAAGGGGGCGAAGAAGGAGATGAAGAAGGGGGCTAAGAAAGAGATGAAGAATGGGGCGAAGAAAGAGATGAAGAAGGAGAAGAAGAAAAGAAGAATAGAAAACAAAAGAGAAAAAAACAGAAAAAGTGGGAAAAGATGACTTATACAAAAAAGAATCACAAGAAAAGGCAGAAAGGATAAGAAGATAAGAAGGGAGAGTAAGTATGAATAGAATGAAGAGAAACGACGAACACAAGAGGTAGAAGGAAATTATAAAAAGGAAGGAAAGGAAGGAAAACAGGAACAGGAAGAACGAAACAGGAAGTTAAAGAAAAAGACAGAAGAAAAAGATTACGAGGGAAAAGGAAGATACGAAAAAAGAAGATGAAAGGGAAGATAGTAAAGAAAAAAGCAAAGATCTACAGGTTAAAATAAAACTAAGGAACGAAGAAAAAAGGGGAGTAGATTACAAAGAAGACTGGATACAGGAACATAGGTGGAGGAGACTTAGACAAACTGGCCAATGTAGAATGGAACGCTGCTGAAATTACGTTTGGTAGTAGGCCTTGAACAAGGCCATTGAAAACACGATAGACAGCTTCCTACCATGAAATATTAGTAAGTTTCTTAATGATACTGTGAAGAGATACGAGGGCAGAATAGCAAGATAATGTTGCTGGTAATACGGTATTAAACAGTGAAATGTTACAGATATCGCACATGGTTACAATTATCCGGTTGGAGAGCAAATAACGAGGCGATCTCGCATATAAAACTATTGTTGTTGAGACAGATATGATATATCGGTATATCAGTTTTAAAACGCACGCTGGTAAGAAGCGTTCAGACGGATTAATATTTAGGGAAAGAAAACTTGTGGTTGTCTTCAGCTGAACATGGAGGCTGGCATTTACTCTGATGTCTGCCTAGCTAGTAATATGGGGATTTCACATCAAGGGGGATGTCTTCCATGGGGATGTCTATTTAAGGACTCTTTATTTCACATTTTGCGGTAGCTGTTTTCTTTACACAAAGAAAAATGGACTGTACTTGGTATTTTCATGCAGTACGATATCTGGTTGGCTTTAAAAAAATAGTCGCTAAGCATGCCGGTTGCGCAAGACCTTTTAAAAAGAGCAGTGCAAGGAAAGAGGGCGAAGCAATGGGTCAACGGCTAAAAGAATGAATCTTGATGATTTTACCTAAAGGTTGCCTGAATATATAACAGTAAAGAGGTATTTATCTAGGGATCGCACGCGATGAGATTACGTCACTAAGTAAACTTCAATTAACTGACAGCTTCTTTGAACGGACATCTTCAACTAACGGACAAATTATTTCTTCAACAGACATTTCTCTACACCCCAATGACGCTTCTTCACAATTTTTATCTCTCTAGAGCAGAGACGTCTTTAGAGACGAAACCACCTTAGATGGGTAGCATTATGGTTTAGCGTGAAATTCGTTCACAAACTGATTTTTGCAAGAATCTCTCTAAAAACAGGGACCGCGGAAGCGAGGAGCTTTAGCCCCCTCCCCCAATAATTTCTAAATTGTATTTGAAATCAAACAAAAGTCGCACTGCTCTTGGTTTTTAGCATGTTTAGCTATCCCTCCCCCCCCCNTCCCCCCCCCCCCCCCCCCAACAAGAAACATTATGGCACCCTCAATCTGTTATATGCTCCGTCGTTTTTGTCTAAAACGTGCAAACAATCATTTCCGAAAATTGTTACTTTCTCGTGCAGGCAAGAACAACGCTCTACAAAAGATAATTCCCTAGATCTGCTAAACGACAGAAAACCTCTTCTTTGCCATCAAAGCCGGGATAACTCTTTATAACGTACAATGCCTGCCAAAAGTCTTGGAACACTGACGTCATTCTCCAAGATCAGAATCAATCATCCCCCTCTCCCCTACAGAACAATGTTGGTTTACTATGAAACGGGTAGGGATTTTAGTAAGATCTTTCTTTTGCGCTTCTTTTATGATATTTCTCTAAATTATCAACATTTCTGTAAAGGAAAAGGGCAGAAGTAGTTATTTTTTCGAAAAGGAATGAAAGATATGAAATGCAATGCAAGTTGCTGGATGTTGCAAGTATGTTTGGCAGACATTGTACAAACAATTTGGCCGCCAAAAAATGCTTTTTTACTACCCAAGCAAATTAAAAGTAACCTTTTTATGAAGCGGACACCTCTCTTCAGACATTACCCCCTGCCAAGGCGTTTTCTTATCTAAGAGCCCTATTATATTTTCAATTACAATTTGTCTTTTCATTTCATGAAGCAGGGGATGGAGCTTTCTTGAACTAATTATACATTAGGTATTGTTTGGTAGATAGTGCTAAAATTATACATGTATAATCCTTTTGCATAAAACTAACAAAAGGTTTAATTTTGACTTTATCAGTTAAAGACTAAATATTTACATTCCTCGTCTATCAATGAACTCAATAAGAAACAAGGTTAGTTCTTCAATTTCCTAATTCGGTAGACTTAGACAATGTGATGTCAAAATAATTATCATTTCATTTTGCCAGCCGTCTGGTCTCGTAATGAAACGCAATTCTTCGTAAGGTTCAAGTCAAAGCATGAAAAATATTAGTCTGGCAAAGAAGAAGACATCGTGCTAGGGGGAGGGGGCACAGATTGGTAACAACCCCAGTTGCACAGATTGGCAACAACCCCACCAACAGCCAGCAGGGCAATGGCCCTGCCCTACTAAGGCAAGACAATAACCTACCAACAAAATTTGATTCCAAGCAGAGTATGGGTTTGATATTCCCCCTAGACTCCCCCTGCTGTTCCCCTAAGATATACCCTATTGTTCTCCCAAAGACTTCCCTTTTTCCCTCAAGAATTCCCCCCAAAAAGACTTGCGGCTTTCTCAGATGAACCCTACCCTGCGGCTTTCTCCGATGAAATTTTTGTCTTCCCCGTCAAGAACGGCAGCCAAGATTAGAAAATTTTTACCATAATGAAATTTGGGGCCTGAGTTACACAACACCCGGTTGGGGTTACTCCCGTGTAAACCCTCAATCTGAAGTGATATTAAATCCATCTTTCACATCGCATCTTGTTCATAGAAACGCGCACTTCTTCCAGAGAGTAGTTTCACAAAGCGCACGAAAACCACTTCCTCGACGTTCCTTTCTTTTTGATGGGGCATTTTAACTAAGAGAATTTCAGGGGTTTGTTTTCTTCTTTCCCAGCTATTCATTTTGGTGCCTATGGTGTGATCTCAAAGAAGATTCTTTGCCAAAACAGCAAAAACTGTTTTATATCTTTATAGGACATGGCAACCCAGCTTCATGCCACACAGAAGCAAATAAGAGTGAATGACAGTCGTGTACAGACTTGCAAAAGTGGATTACTTTAACTTTAGTGGGCAGTCCAAAATGAAAACCAATTCAGTGTCATGTTACTCGGCCCTTGATCTTCTCCAACATGCTTCAGTCATCCCCATTAAAAATTCAGAATTTAGGAATACTTCATGTTGTATTTAAAATATCCTTCAGAATAGGGGTAGGAAACAATTTAAAATGGAGGGGGCACATAAAGTCGAAAAGGGTCATCTCTGAAAGCTGCAAGTAGGTATTTGACCAGTTTTTGACCAGCACCTGCCCCTCATGCCCCCTTCCTCTCCATCTATGCCCCTCAGGCTGGTTATACCAGGGTGTATGGTGATATGGGGATTGCCGATGTCATGTAAGCCCCCTTGAGATATTCATGTGAGAATCCCTTTGAATTCTCCTTATACCACAATCATAGAGTCACAAACCTAGCCCAATAACAAGCGCTGCAGAAGTTGTGAAGGGAACAAATTCTAGAGCACTATTTGAATGAACCAAATATTAAATATATTATTTTGCCATTGGGTTATCAACAGAGAATAACAGAATTTAGCCTTAAGTCTCAAAACAGAATTTCTGCCTACCACATAATCATTCATTGCCAAAGACTCATGAGGGTAGGGTTGGGGGCAGCAAGTCCATACTGTAACTCTGCTGTTTCTTTGTATTTGTCTGCACCCCCACTTAGTGCATTTAATTGCAGGGCCTATCAGAGCTTCTGTTTAATTACCATTATAAAATAAAATAATAGACATCTAGAAACTGCAATCAATTCTTAACCAGCTAATCTTTCAATCAAAACCCAGGTAAGAAAGTATATCAGGAGTGCACCCGAGACTATAACCATCACAGAAATTTGGAACATGTAGCTTAGTCTGCTTTTCCCCTTTCTACAACCAAATTTTATTTCTGGGTTAATTTAAGATAAAAGCTGCTATCACTGTCTTTACGTGGCTATATTATTGTTAGTAAATTGACAAAGTGATCATTTAGCAGAGCTCCTTGAAGCCCATTCCATCTCAAACATATTCTGACAAACTTTATAGCAATGATTTTGCTTAAACCTGAAGAAATTCTGACCAATTTTCCGGCAAGCCTCTGGTGCACCCAAGACCTTGTCAAAAAGTGAAATGTTTCCAGTCTGGATATAATAATACATTTTTTTATACAGGGTTATCTTTTCAGCAACAAATGAACAAGGGCCCTCGAATAAATGAATAAATAAATACCACACCTTGTTTTCTTACAATCTCATACACAGCACTGTTTGCAACACTCTACTCATTCCAAACCCCCTCAGTTTATTAGTTTGTACGAAATATTCAAAGCGTACGAAATATTGAAATATTCTTAGATATTAAATGCTCTTGCACAACCAGCATGCTTTGCGACTTTATTTTATAAACCGGCTTAATATCGTACTGCATGAAAATACAAAACAAAATCAATTTCTCAAGACAGCTGCCGCTATGCATGCCCCTTGCACGCGAGCCTTTAAAGTTCATTCAGAACCCTAATTATTGCAACTTAAGGCTAAACTTTTAACTTATTAAAGTTTAAAACAAGCAAATAAATTGAAATTTATGAATCTAAGCTGCCAGTTAAATTTTTAATGTTGAGCTTGAATCTGTCCAATCAAACCTTCTAAATTGGTTGTTATCAGGGATGGCAGTGAGGTTGAGGGGGGGGGTTTGAATAGGCAAAAAACTCCTTGCCATTTATGGAGGGAGAGAGAATGAAATACTCTTGATCTACCATAACATATTATTATCTCTACCTCTAGTGTCTCTACCTCTTCTAAAAGTACCCTAAAATTCTAAATATAGTCCTTTCCAATCGAGTGTAAGCCCCCCATTCCTGGGACAAAAACTAGCTTCAGAATTTAAGCCCTCCTGTATGTACATATGTATATTGAACTAGACATTTGTATTGGAATTTACCATATTTTCTCTCTTCAACATGAATACACACACTTACTAGTTGGAAGTACAACAAACTCTAGACATGGTATAGCGTTAAGAAATATGGGGAGTTTGAAATGTTGGGAAGGGGCTAAAAAACCGAATAAAGAGAGGGGTAATAAATATTTTTCCTACCTTATTATATGACTCAAAATATTCAACTTGGCTCTACTTTCTACGTATTGAAAAAACTCTTGTACCGAACTTTTTGACTGCATTTCCTTAAGACTTTATTCTTCGTTTTTTCCATTTCTGTATCCGCATTTTTTTGCTTCGAATTTTTATAACTTGGCGCCATTTTAAAATAGGCCTAATTTTCGATCAGTTGTTGTAGTTGTTGAAGAACAAGCTGCTATGGCAACCACAGACCCCCTATCTCCAAAAAAACTACGGAAAACGCCAAATGAGAAAAAAATTTCAAAGTTATAAAATAAAACAACATTGATTAGCCTATAAACCCATAAGGAATTTGGCGTTTAACCTATAAACCCATAAGAAACTCCAAACGATAAGGAATTTCTTCTGCTTTTGGCGATTTTTCTGCAGCCCCCTGCTCCACCCCCCGCTCATCAGCATCCTTGAAACGGTTACCAGGTAAAAATTATCGGCTTTGAAATTATTAATGACAGGATAATTAACTTTGCAGAGAAATAATAGCTCATTGGGGATCAATGCAGGAAATTCAAGGCAAATGGTTGGATACCGCGGAAAAGATTAAGGAAATACGCAAGAAATGACAGAACCATATCCAACCTTCTGTGGAATTGCACGTTTACAAAATTGAAATTTAGAGAAATCTACAATCCCGGATTAACAGTGATGGGCCTTTACGTCTCCCTCGCCTAAGGTTCAGTGTTGATATACCTGCTTCTGAAATTAATGTGCTCCAAGTTTGAAAAGAAAACGGGAGAGAGCATCACTGAACTTAAAAAAAAGACTGAATCTAGCTTCTTATTTTCTTGAAACGCCATACCCTGGGTGCCAAAGTTTCCATTATTTAGTCACAGAAACATGGAACAAGTCATGGAAATATTTTTTGAGCGAAGATAGGAAACATAAATCTCTCTTACTTTATATATAGTGAGTCTGGTACCCAGGGTAGTTGGTCAGTAAAACTGCCACCAAATAAAGGCAAGCATATTTCAGCTAGATAAAGTGTCATGTATAAACCCTGCCCCCCTCCCTACGGCTATACCTTTTGATGAAAATTTTTTAATATTGACAAAATTAAAACAAAGTGGAGGAGTGAGAAAATAATATTAGAGCTTTGGAATACTGCTCCGTTTTCTCTCACTGCTCCTGATTTAAAAACAAGTAGCAAAACTGCCCCTTCAGCCATTTATTGAAGACAAAAACTACTTCAATACTCCAGCTAAAAATCAATACTCCAGCTCTTTGTTTAATGATTTGTACTCTGAAATTCGTCAGACAGAAAGCCTTTCTTCTATATATAATTTTTGCTTTTTTAAAAGCCAAATTCAAAATAAACTAACTTTTTTCTCAATTTTTAAACCAAAAAGGCTTTTAATTCCCCAGCCAAAATCTTTGAGAAGAGACTAGGCCTAATTTTCCATTATTCAAGCTAAATGGAATCTTATGAACATATGGTGCTTGCTACTGCAAAAATTACAAATTGCATCACCGATTTTGACAACTATCGGTTTTTAAATGTAACAATTACTGTGTGAAAACGAAAGTATGCTACTTCAAGGAAATAATATTTTGGTATTACGCAACACTATTTTATCAGCTAAACCAACCAAAGATTGTCAACTCTACTTGCAAAAAACATTTTCAGATAACTTATGCAAAATATTATAGATGTCACTTAAAAATATTATAAAAATAAGTGTGGCGTAACATATTGCAATCGATAATTTGGCAAAGGAGTGTCAAACGGAAGTTTCCTTCCTTTGGATTTTTTCTTCAATTCCCTTGAAAGTTTTATTACAATTAAGGGGCAGGGAGCTGTCTTCAGGATGATTCATTCGATAATGATTCATTTGCCCTTGTTACTAATATATCGATCTGTTGTAGATCGCTTAAACATGGGTTTGTTTCTAGCAAATTGATATTTTTACGTATTCAGAAGGTTCGTTATCGAATGAATCATATATGTAGCGCAACTTGACCTGAATCAGAAGGATAATAGCATGACTAGAGCATATCACAGAACTGGGGTGGGGGGGGTTGCCACTTATACCTCCCTTTACCTTGTCACTGTCATGCACCTTGAAGCTATTAATTAAGGCAACGAAGAAAAAATTCAAACAAATTTCCATGAAAACTAAAAGGTCACGGGAACTGCCATGAATGCCAGGAGGCTTCGAATAAGTCCCCCCCCCACTTTCTAGAAAGTAACCCCCAAACCCCACCCCCCTAACCGGATAAGCCCACATCCTATAGCCCCACATCCTTCGAATAAGCCAACATGGGCTGAAGTACTGTCTCAAAAGCAATAGGTTTATCCAAATATATCTGCATCTTTTAGCCCACTGACCAGCCTTAAACAGAACAAGAAAATTGACCTGATTTACATACCCCCACCTTCAAACAAGCCCCCCTCAAATGAACCTTATTCTGATTTTTTTTGCAAAATAAGTCCGCGAGGGCACATTTGAAGCTATACGATAGGGTTTATTGGCCTCTTGCCCTCACCGATCTGAGAACAGGCAGAAGCGTCTATCGACTACCCTCCTCCCTTGCATCCCTGGCCTGAGTCCCCGTTTCCTTCGGTTCATTATATTATCGTTAGTCCTTGATTGATGATGATTACGCAAAATTTCAAGTCATTATTGCAAATGATAAATAAGCAAAGATCAAGAAAGCCATGATTAGGGTGCTTTGATCATCAAGCAGAAAATTGAGGATATCATTTTGTTTTCATATCAATATATAAACGCTGGAAGGTGGGATGAAGCGGGATGAGGTAATTACTGGGGATTTTCAAATAAAACAATCGGATTTTCACTAAAGGTGTACGAGATTTTCTTGGATTGATTTGCCCCTAGATAACAATAGGCCAACCTTTCTAGATCAATGCTAGTCATGATAAATAGAGAAAAGTTTACTGCTATTAAATACTTGACCAACACTGCATCATAAGAACTCTGCTTTCCCAACTCTTGAAACCAATGCTCAAGAAATTGTGAGGGTGACAAAAACTGAGGGGAAAAAGGGTTCTCCATTCACCTCCCGATTTCGTCGGTTCTGGAACGTTTGTACCAGTTGTTTATATCCTTTAAGAAGAGGAAAGGGCACAGCAGGAATGGTGGAATGTCGAAAAAGAGTTGGTCTAAAACGTGAGGGGGGGGCGGCTAAATCCGAATAAAAGAGGTTTTATTGTTGTTTCTTTTCTCAATATTTTCCATTTTCTTTAAAAAGTGGGTAAAGCCCCCACCCCCTGCTACGCGGTGTCTTGTACAGACCAATTCGCTTGCCCCCAGACCAGCATTTTGAGCCAATTCTTGCCCGAATTTATAAGAGGCGTCGTGGGAGTTTGACAAAGTAGATTTTCTGACATTGTTAAGACAGTGATCACAAAGTTGGCTGTGACTAATATGTGTTATTTGTTCGGCCAAACATGTCAAAACAATACACTCTTTTTTTATGAGAACAATTTTATAAAAACACGAGCCTTAAAACTGGTCAAAAGTTTAAAACAAATTGCGAATGAGTCGAGGCTGAGCTTCTGTGAAATGTAATTTTGAACAACGTTTTTTCTCAAAATATTCAAATTTTTCAGCAAATGAAGGCTGCCTTACTCGCTTTGTTGGCAAATGAGACCTGAACACCACACTAAAGCGAAAAAGCTAGCACTCGCACTGCATACACCCTATTAGATTAAGAACAAATCAAGAACAATCTAGCCTCAGATTTTCGAAAAAATTAAGAACAGTCAGCCTGAACTTAAATTTACTGGTTCTTATAAAAAAGAGAGTGTATTTTAGGCCAAATAATGTGTTGGTGAAAGTTCTAGTTAAGCATAAAAAGAGTTTATCGTTGAAAGTCATTAAGCAGCTATCCTATTAAAAAGTAAAGTTACATAACGAATGGTAGAAAGATTTATACAAAAGCTCGTTTCTGTAATTTCCTTTCCTAGAATTTTTCAAGGAAGTTGCTTAGCATTCTGAATCGATGAAATAATGCGATGAAAATTCATTACGTTAGGTTTTAACCCAAGTTTAATCTTCCTATGATGCTGTAAAACTCATAATAAATTTATATCTTTAAAGCTAATCCAGGTAAATTACTATAGAAAATAACGTTCTAAAAATATTCAAAAAAAATATTAAAAAAGGATTAGGAAACCAAAAAACTTGCTGGCAGAACTAGAGTCTAGTTTTTGCAGAAAATATTTCGGTACCGGTCGCTCGATTTAAAGGGACAATATGAAGCTCAAAACTCTTTTGGCAGATTGTGGGTCTGCTTAATGCGTTTAATTTTCCTAAGGAACGTTTGTACCCTTTTTGAGGAGAAAAGGAGTACAGAAAGCACAGTGGAGCATTGAAAAAGTGGGGGTCTGAAAAAATGTAGAGGGGGTAGATCTGAATTAACAGAGGCTTTATTGGTAGTTCATTTCTTAATATTTTGAATTTTGCGCAAAAAGTGGGAGGGCTAAAGCCCTCCATCCCTTTGCTCCGTGGTGTCTTGTACAGACCCATTGTCTAAAAATATGTACTCATTCTTCGTACATAAAAAGAGTAGGAAACCAACAAAACTTGCTGGCAGAGTTTAGTTCTCAGTATTAAAATATTGATAGCTCAGAACTCTATTGGCAGATTGATAAAGTTGGTCTACTTAATGCGTTAATTCTTCTAGGGATTATCCAGTTTTATTTCTTACGCAACATTAAATATTGTACGTAAACTGGACTGTCGTGAATTTCAAGTTCATAAGTTGGGAGTTTTGATGGTATTCGTTTCAAAACTGATTCGCCTATGCTGATAGCAAATTTGTAATATAAACAGGAGCAATAGTAATATAAATTATGAAAAAGAAATTCTATCCGATATTAGGAAACCTAGCTATGTTTGCAAATGAAAGGAGAGCTTAAATGCCAATAGATGTTGAAGTGGTTTAAGAAAGAAGCATAGTTTGAAGATGAACCTAATACTGGAAAAAAATTGCCTGTTCCCCGTAAAATATTTAAAAATATGATTGGAAATGAGAGAACCATTACATATGCCTGTTCGAAGTTAGAAAACAAAACTACGATTGGAAATGAAAAAATATTGCCTGTTTACAACAGAATATTCAAAATAAACTATAGAAATGTGATTGAAAGAGAGAGAAGCATCATGTATGGTTGTTCAAAGATAGAAAATAGAACTTCGATTTGAAATGAAAGAAAAATAACATTTACCTGTTCAAAAATGTTGTAGCATCGAGTGATAGTAGCACAACCCTGAGCCATCTTGCTGCCTCGTCCGTTTAGTGGGTCTACCAACTTCATCTCAAATCTCACGAGCTGTACGTTTTCTTGCAAATCAAAACTTAATGGCAGTATGCCTCCACGTGCAACGGAACTTTTAAAATAAATCACTTAATAATTAGTTTCTTATACTGTTCTTTGAGCCCGAAGATGGAATTCAGAACTTTAAAACGCTGTCATTCGCTCACTGTAGCAAAAATAACTAGATCAACCATGTGATGAAATTATCTTTAAAAAAATCTATTTAATGATACTATTGTTGGACTAGCAAGGGGGTAGCTTACAAAGAAATGACGTCAAAATCACGAAGTACAATCGGTCAATTCAGTTCATTGGCATTGAATCTTAAAGCATTCAACTCAATTTTCGGACAGAAAAAGATTGAGGGATTCGTATAAAACCGTTTATGTTGCTATAACTAGGGGTGAATTGTCAAAGGTTCTAAGCCCCTGGATGTAGAACTTCATTTGAGGTGGCAGTGAAAAAGCTTGTCAGAGGTATATAATAAGAGGTATGTCATTATACGCCTTGGTTGGTAAATGGAATACCAGGCACCGCAGAGCAAAAGGGGGCTGGGGGCTTTAGCAATAAAATTTTTGCAAAAAGATGCTAAATATTAAGTAATAAACTGACAGTGAATTCTCTTTTTATACGTTTTTAGTCCCCCCTACTTTTTAAACCCCCCACTTTTCTCTACGCTCCGCAGTGCCTGAATACGACAGATCCAAGTTGAAACTTGAAGACTCATGCTTAAGAGGATCACCTGGCAACTGTCAATTATTTGTTTCTTATATAATAGTCTATAAAAACTGCGATTATACCTGTCTGATATATCGTGGTTGATGCCATTAGGCAGAGCTGTACATGTGTAAAGAACAGGACAGTCTTAAGCAGGGTTGCCGCTTTAAAAAGTTAGAAAGAGAGCTGTCTACACCAATCAACACACACATGAACACACCCATGTGCAAGGATGGTTCAGTTGTTAGAGGCGCTGACTACAGACCCAAAGGCTCATGGTTTGAGTCCCTGACATGACCAAACTTTCACCCAGAGTGAGTCGCCAGCTCTCTTTAATTCCAGGCGTAGGAATCACGAGGTGTGTTCACATCGAAGGGAAGGACCAGGACACTGCTCGATAAGCATAAGCTTCTCAGTGTCCTTAAAAACTACCTCTGGATGCTAGGTAGCAACAAACACAAATAAAAATACCTACATACTTGCATTTGTGTTAAAGAGTCTCTTTAATGTATATAAAATCATTCGAACTATTCACCAGCTCTCAAATTCTAATAGAAATGGCCCATTCATGGATAATCAAAAGCACTGAAAAGGTTAAATTCACATTGCCAAGTAAGGAACTCGCCAACCAAACATATACTGGCTTGCTAAGGGGGAGAGGGGGCTCAACGCCTCAAATTAATTTAAATTATTTATCTTAATTTAAAAAGGGGTGTTTGGGAAACAAAGGACACAATATTCTAAAGGGTAGTTTAAGTTGTCCAAAATCATATTTTTAAGGTCAGAACCTCGTGCAATTACTCTCAAGACAAGGGACGCCTCATTACATCAGACAGCAACCCTGGCCACACACGTGTTTTAATTAAACCACAAACCATCTAATAACAGACCCAACCAAACAACGGACAAGCAATTTTGTCCGAAAATCTAAAGGTACATTAAAGAAAACGGACGTTTCTCGACTTAGACAGCAGCATCAGTGGTGGCGTCAAGGGGGCTATATGGAGGGATTTGCCTTCACACTTTTGTCAGTACATGGCCTCATGATTCTTCTAAAAACTAAGCACTGGGTAGTCACAATTTCTATTCCATAAACTGAGTACTAGCAATTCAAACCTGTCATTGCAAGCTGAAATTGGGTTAACAGGGCGTGGTCTCATTGGCCACACCCAAAAACATCCCACCGTGCACTAGCTGGCGTTGCTGCTGAGTAAGAAGATATGGTTTTTATTCGTTATTCGTTATTCGTTAATTGTTATTCGTTAATTGTGGTTTCGGAGGCTTAAATTTTGCGACTATGGAAATATTGGTGTACAAGCAAAACTAAAGTCTCTTACACAATCAGAATATGTTTTCAAAATTGGCCAAATATTGTACCGGACGAAAATGCAGAGTACAGTCTATTTCATTTCGTGTGAATAACAATCCTATAAAGTCTTTAAAGTCCTATACCGTATCTTCTAACCATTGTAATATTTCTATGACTCCTATTTCTGAACTAACTACGCCTCTTTCTGAAGTGATCTGACCGTTTTCTCCAAATGCGTAATCTAACAAGCCAGTTAAAATGTTGCCCCCCTGGTTTTCAGGTCACAAGGTTCTAGAAGCTGACTCAGAAATCGCTCGTGATTGTTCGCAGAACGGGTGCCAAGTCGCTTGCCAAATCGCCGTCATCCCAATGTACAAATGAAAGGAAGGAATGGCAATGGAGCTTAATTAAAGTCCTGCAAGGGACCCGAAGTTGTTTACCATGGCAAATACAAAAAGTGTTTACATCAATTTTCAGCGTCTACAAGTCAGAAGGAGGTTTCCTTAAACGAGGCTCTTTATTCTAGTCACTGATTCTAGTTCACATCAATTGTCATTAGAAATTTCTCGGCTTCGATTTTTCAATAACAATATTATCTAAAACGGGATAAAGAGAGACAAGAAACCTCTTGCTGTTTCTTTAAGCCTATTCACATTTTGTTAAGGCAGAAATCATCAAATAATTTCTCAAACTCTATCATTGATTTCCCTACCAAACTGGCGACTAAACCTGGCAATAAATAACATATAAACATATCAATAACAAATAAACCATTTTCATTTGATAGTATGTTGAGTTTCACTTTTTGTGAATCTACAAAGAAATGAAACGAAATGAAAAGATTCCACAAATCGGCACTCACAGAGTGAGTCAACGCGTATTTGTTTTTATGTCTGTTACTACCTATCTTCAGAAGTCGTTATTAGGACACAGAAAAGCTGTTCTTTTACAGCAGTTTCCTGGTTGTGACCACCTCTCGATGTCACCGATCCAGTCCATGTCCCTTAAGGATTGTGCCATCTTGCGCAGACGAGCGAATGAGAACCCTCTCTGCCTGGCATCTTGGAGAGCAGCCATGGCATCATCTTGCTCTTTAATGAGGTTACGAATGTCACATTCTTCCATGTATGTTTTTGACATGTTGTTTGGAGAAATGACAGGCGTTTGGAATAACAGAACTACACCTGGTGACTCTCATCACTTAAAGTGGAAGGTTGGTCTTCTCAGTGACTTAAATCCCAGACCCATAGACCTAACGTCCGCGATTTATTTAAATATTTATTGTGAAGTGCACTTCTGCATTTGTGCTATCACAGAACATCTCTTCTACTTCTCGTTTGCAGGTTTGATAGTATATGAGATCAATGGCGGTGCCAGCCACTAAGCTCTGGGAGGGGGGGGGACAAACCAAACAAATTTAAGCCACGCCCTTTCAACCACCAGAAAACGCCCTTTTACCAAAAGGGAACGCCAATTATATCCGAAGGGAACGCCTATGACCAACGTTTGTTTGAAAATTGGCAGTTTGAAAATCATAGGATTACATCACAGAAAGTACGGTGATAAAATATCACCCCTCCCCCAACATTTTCTCATCGAATTTGGACGAAATACAAAATCGATTCTGCTGAGAACTGGGGGGACGTGTCCCCCCCCCGTGGCGCCGCTACTGTATGAGATAAAGGAAAAATCACTTTTTTAGGCATAGAGTACACCCTGGTTTCGATAAGAAGCAGAAGAAGAGAAACAAATGAGGTTACAAATCGACATCAACATTATTTTCAACAACAAATTAAGCCAAATGTTATGTGTCGAAACTTCAAATATTACAGCAAAAATTAGTATTCAGAAATTCATGAATAATACTAAAACTAACAATCTGTGAGTAGCTCGATTTTAATAAAACTTTGACAATGACCGTTGTCGTATTCAGAAAAAGAAAAACAAAGCGTTCTCCTAGCTTGGGTGATTTTTCCTAAAGCGCTAGGAACAGGTTGACTCAAAGCTGCCAAGAGTAATTTTGCAAAAGGCGACGTAAGCAAGATTTTAGCAACTATAGGACAAGGAGGACTGGGACCAAGTGACGTCATTGGAATTCAAAATCGAAAATAATCTGTTTTGGCAGAATTGTGATTCATGAAATTTTTATTGATTCGGAATATGTTTGTTTTTATTGAAAGTTATGGAGTTCTAATTGATAATTATAGAAGTTTTGAGACTGATTTTAGAATTTCAAGGAAAAAAGGGTGGATTTAACAAGAATAATATATCAAAGAAATTGTATTTGACATTAGTTGAAAGTAGTTTTAAGCTATGCAAAAGAATATTTCAAATTCATTGAAATAATAAAATTAAAACCTGAAAATGACAGTGCAATTGAAAGAATTCTAGTCATAAAAAATCAGTTTATGCGAAAGCTATTCTATGATAAAACTATTTAAGGATTCAGAAATTGGAACAAAAGAGGGGTGGATTTCAGGCGGTTGGTTAGCGAAAGAATTAGTATTTTGAAAATTGTATTTTGTAAATTGAGAATTTGGCAAAATAATGAGGGCGGAGTGTAGGTGAATTGTGGGTAGAAAATGCCCTGGGTGCAGAGAGGGTTAAGAAGGGGGAAAGGGGGCAGGAGAGCGAAGAAGAGTGTGTGACAGGAACAAAAGAGGATTTGTTTCTTTTTTTATTATTTTTCTTGAAGTCAAAGCATGTAGCATAGCATCTTTTCTCGACAACCCTGTTTAAAACAGTTCGAGGTTAAAAAAACAAGTAAGGAAAAAGGGAATTGAATAGAAACATGTTTAGGTTGAAAACAGGCCTAAATTAGTTATTTGCTAAAAGATAAGTTGTAGAAGCGAAAAAGTGAAAATCTTCTTATCAATGAACCAACCCTCGTCCTCGAAGTCAAAGAGTACATGCAATGTACTCAATCGATAGTGCGCATGCGCATTAAATTCAATATACACTGCGCTTGCGCATCACAATATATCAACAATGCGCATGCGCTTTTAATTAAAAAACAGGGGGTTGGTTCATTCATTAAAATACTTTCGCTTTCTCACTCCCCGGTCGAAGGGGGTATGTGGTCGAACAATTCAAATAGTCTCTTTCTTTTCAGCAAAGAAGTTTCTTAGCGTATAAACCTGTCCTGCAGCGACCAGTACCATCAAAACAGTCTGACCAAGCGACCAGTACTTGACCCGGTCAAAAAGGTATTCAGCAACGTTGCGACCGGTCGCCATCCGCAGTTTGTAGTGTGTTTGGTAATCAATTATGACCTAAAACCAGAACACATGACGTCACAGAACCGCTCAAACCGGCACATCAAAGCTTGGAATCGATCGAAAAGCAGACTTGGGGTCTACCAGACATTTCACCAAAAAATGCGAAATTCGAAGCATAAGAAATCGCAAACGCGAAACAAGAAATTCGCAAAATCAATTTGACCAGCAATGCGCCTTCAATTGAAGCGAAATTCGACAAAAGCAAATGTCATTTAATTAGAACTCAAGACGAGGTGACAATCAGGGTCTACATTTTTCTTCAATAGAACAGTTTCGGGGATAGCGCAAAAGGAGGCCTTAACATCCCCACTGCCATAACGATTCTTGAAACCTAATAACCGAACTTTCAAACACTAGGGTCTTCCTGTAATTAGGATAAAAGGTCGGTCACTGCAGGCATGCATAAGCATTTTCCTTTATGTTTACCAGCTCACCTGGTTGAGAACAAGGACGATCTTTCGAATTCAGGAGAATGGGCGCATTACGGGCTAATTTGCTATAGGGTTATTCAGTGTGACGTCACAAAAACAATTTTTAGAATCTTTTAATTCAAATCACATAACGTAAAAGAATGCCATTAAATTCTGCTGAATATGCAAAATCAGTTAAACATGTGAATAAATCGAGTGAGATATGATTAATTGAAGATTTCAAGTTTGCTAACGGATTACTGTTATTTTGGCTCAGTTCATAAAGTTGTGAACCAAGATCAAATTACAGAGGTTTGATGGGGCCAGAGCTTGTGCTCAAGTGGCCATATCTCAGCCAATTTGTAACAAATTCAACCGATTTTTGCAAATTTAGATGTATTCAATGACGCTTTTTCAGGTTGTGGGAACAAATTTCAAAATTTTCAAAAATAGATTTTTGTGACGTCATCACTTGAAATGCTTTGGTAGTGATACCCAGCGCTAAATTACGGACTATACATGAAGGACTTAATCTGAATATGCTATAAAAACAGAGTATGACCTGATCAACAAACCTTAAGTGCTTCATGTATGTTGACGGCGGATGTTTCCAACTGGGTCATGGCACCAAACTTTGGATCCTCATGTGGCATCGCTGGCAGCGGAGGAGCTTCACCATTCTGCATGTCAAAGTAGACGGTTTTGTGGGAGAACGAAGAGAATTCGTTGCCGAAACAGAACGTGTATTCACCTGGCAAAAGAAGAACAGAATAGTTGAAAGAAAAGACTTTTCATTTGTAACTGGTTTATGAATAATTATAATTCATGTAATTTATGCTAGCCTTGTTTCCGCTATGCATAAATAAAAATTGCTATCATTGATTTACAATGCCTGCAAAAAGTATTCGGAACACCCAGCAATTTGCATTGCATTTTAAATCTTTCATTCTTTTACCGAAAAAAATTACTTCTTCCAGCCCATTCCCCCTAAAACAATGTTGATAATTTAGAGAGATATCATAAACGAAGCGCAAAAGAAAGTGCTTCCTAAAATCCCTACCCGTTTCATAGTAAACCAACATTGTTCTGTAGGGGAGAGGGGGATGATCGATTTTGACTTTGGATAATGACGTCAGTATTCCCAGTCTTTTAAAGCAGGCATTGTAGTTAGCCAGGTAACAACCGCAATATGAGATACACAATTTTTTTCTCACACTTATTAAAGCCCTTTTCTATATGACAGGGCTGTTTACAGATTGGAAAGAGGGGGTTACACATACAAAAAGCAAGATTATTTTTGAATTGTTTTAAGTCGAGTTATGAAAAGCCCCTAGGCTTAAGGCCCCCTACTCTTGTAGTGCTGCATGAAAGGGGCGAGGGAGAGAGAGGGGAGGATAACATTCACGCACGACGTCTAATGTAGCACGATGAAGAAACTTTTAAAAAGGCTAATGTAGCATGTGCGTGCTTTGTCCCGCGGCATTAACGCAGATCTTCTCGTATTTACCGTGGTTGCCAATATCGGCCACATTTGTGTGTCAATGTCTCAATAGGGTTCAAAGTGATGACGTCACAAAAATTTATTTTTAAAAATGTTTGAATTTGAATTCTATAGCTTGAAAGAGCATCATGAAATACCTCTAAATGTGCACAATCAGTCAAATGTGTTACGAATTGGCTGAGATATGGCCACATGTGCATAAGCTCTTGCCCCATCAAACCTCTTTATTTTGGTCTCTGTTCATAACTTTAGGAACAGAGCGAAAATAACAGTGATTCGTTAGCAAACTTCAAATCTTTGATTGGCAGTATCTCGCCCAATTTGGAATATACCTCACCCACCTTAAGACTCATTTGATTAATTTTGCATGATTGGAAATATTTCATGGTGAAATCTTATGTCTTGAGGTTAAAATTTAAAAATTTTAAAAATAGGTTTATGGTGACGTCACACTCTAGAACTCTACAAGACAAGCGTATGAACGAGCAGCAGTTTAAGGGGGTCTAGGGGGGCCATCTAGGGTGCCATGGCCCCAGGCCCCGCGCTTATGATAGCCAACAGGGGCCCCACACCTAAGAAAAAAGATAGAAATTGTAAAAACAAGGGCCCTGCAGATGCTTTTGTCCCCGGGCCCTGCAGTACCTAAAACCGCCACCGATGGTTAGATCTGATTGAAGAGAGAGGAGACAAAGCTCAAAGCATCACAATTCGAAAATTTGCAACCCTTCCACGAGAGTACCCAATTTGTTTTTCCGAGAAGCGGGCATCGTCATATTCCGGAGCCGGGCATCAGGAACTGACAAATTTTTGTAAGCGGATTCAGGATTCAGGAATCGAATTCTTATAGCTAGTTTTTATTACACATAAAAATCATAAAATTGCTTTTGATGTTATATTAATGAAGGTTTAGTTCTCATTAAAAATCATAAAATTGCTTTTGATGTTATATTAATGAAGGTTTAGTTCTCATTAAAAGTTAGAAAATTGCGAAATAATCTCAGATTATACTTTCACAAAATTTGAGCCAGGTTTTTAGATCTTGAAACTGTAGCAATCTTTAAACAAAATGTTCCCATCAGAAAAATTAAGATACAGGAAATTACCATAAACTGGCTGTACTTTTCGAACAATGACAAGAAAAACTCCTATCTGAAAATACTATATTCCCAAGCATAAACGCCGCATAAATTTTCATAATTTAAACGCCGCATAAATTTTCATAATTTAAACGCCGCATAAATTTTCATAATTTGAACGCCGTGGAAATATCCAACTTTGGAAAATGCCATTCGATTTTGGAATGCAATGCTCTATTTTGGAAGACTCCCGTTCTATTTTAGAAAATGATGATCGAATTTTGGACGATTTGCGCTCTATTTTCGAAAAGAATATTCGATATTCGAAGGTAAGCTGAAATTTTCACAAATAAACGAAATTCTCTTGGGTTCAGTCTAGTCAATAGTAAGTCAAAAAAAAAATGGATTCGTATGAAATTGGATCAGAAGTATTTCAATAATTCTTTAAAACCCAATAATTGACGTTGCTGAAATCAAAATGTTTACGATGACACCACAGTGCTACATCTAGATTAAGATTACCTAAACGATACTGATCTTGAAACGAGACTATGATAATTCACCAATCTCCCTCTTCCTATTCATATCTCCTTCGCAGAGGTTCCCTTCTCTTCTACGCAGGGAAAACTTTAAAGGTGACAACTTTTAAGTCAAACTTCCCCACCGAGGAAACTTTTCACAAGCTACAAGATGTTTACAAAAGTACATTTGGCATATGCTGATGGAAAACTAAAATTTCAACCACAAATTCTTGAAAAGCCACACTAGATTCTAACAGAAACAAAATTTATTCCTTTCCCCAGCTCTAAAAGGAGAAAATCTGTCTTTTTTTGGTCTTCGTTTTACACAAACTGTAAGGTTATTTTCAATATCAATTTCACAATTAGTTCAATCTGACGCATAATTTACACAATTAAACTCACATTTTGCATAATTATACGCATACTTTGCAGAATTTTACGAATAATTTGCATAATCACTCGCATTTGTTGCGTAACTATACGAATGTTTTGCATATATTGCACAAATGTACACCTGCGTTGCATAATTATACGCAGATGTTGCGTAATTATACGGAGATTTCGTATCATTATACACATTTCATCCATATTATATTCATATGTGTTATAAAGAGCTTGACATTCTGTAGCATATAAACAGCTTCACATTTAAAGCAGACCTTTAGGGTTTAGAAAGCTAGAGATAAATCTAAACAGGCTCTTGCGCAACCAGCATGCTTTGCTATAGCTGTTTTTATACGGGGAGAAGTGGACTGTATTTAGTATTTTCATGCAGAAAAATATTAGGCCGGTTCTGAAAATGTAGCCGAAAAGAATGCCGGTTGTGCAAAGCCGCTGTTAAATAGGAGAGTAGAGTAAGGAAATAGTGACGTCATAAAACACATTTTTGTACAATTTTTCAATTTTGATCATTAAATTTGAAAGAATATTTATGATAAAACAGTCCTAAATATAATGAGTCAAATTTAATCAATGCTGGCGGAGTAAAAGTCAAATAAACACATTCACTTCTTCAATCAAATTGCTGTTATTTGATCTTGGTGGCCGAATCACGCAAGGTGGGACATACAAGGCGGAGGGGAGGGGGGTTAAGGAAAGGGTCTGACTTGGCGAATGTCCGACTTATCCGTGGTACGACTTATGACTATAATAAGGTAGGAAAATCCAGTGAGAATTGAAAATCAGTCAGACATAGGCACAATCAGAGGTATCCGTCGTCTAGCCTGGTGTTCCAGACCCCTAACTTGGCTATCCGGGGTACAACTTTGTGACTTTAATAAGGTAGAAATATCTAATGGGGAACCTAAAATCAGCCTGACTTAGTCAAAAGTCCGAGTAATCCAGGGAACGACATAACAAGTTCGATTAATCCGAGATTACAACTTCTGATTTGGATAAGGTAGGTAAGTCCAGTGGGAACAGAAAATCGGTCCGACTCAGTCAAAAGTCCGAGTAATCCAGGGAACGACATAACAAGTTCGATAGATCCGAGATTACAACTTCTGATTTGGATAATGTAGGCAAGTCCAGTGGGAACAGAAAATCGGTCCGACTCAGTCAAAAGTCCGAGTAATCCAGGGAACGACATAACAAGTTTGATAGATCCGAGATATTAACTTTCGACTTGGATAAGGTAGGCAAGTCCAATGGGAACAGAAAATCGGTCCCACTTAGTCAAAAGTTAACAATATTAACTCTGAGCGAAATCTGCAGTAGTTCGTTCGGAAACTACAGTTTGAAGCAGATTAAAAACATTTTGCATACTCAGGGATATTTCATGTAACCTTTCAAACTGTATGATCCAAATTCAAAATTCTAAAAACATATTCTAATGACGTCATGCTTCGAAACTCTATAACAAGCAGTTGTATTTGGGGCAGAATGGCCGACATTTCTAGCATCTGCGATTGTACTCCTTTTCCCTTTAAAGGCACTTAGTCCCGCCAGGCAACCGTTCAAATTTAACAATAGGCTTTACATTGCGTTTATCATGGAAAAAACATCGAGAATTAGGCGATTGGATATCTAACAATAGGTCTATTGTGTAGTCTAACCAATGGAAGATTGAAATATCTAACAATAGGTCTATTGTGTAGTCTAACCAATGGAAGATTGAAATATCTAACAATAGGTCTATTGTGTTGTCTAACCAATGGAAGATTGAAATATCTAACAATAGGTCTATTGTGTTGTCTAACCAATGGAAGATTGAAATATCTAACAATAGGTCTATTGTGTTGTCTAACCAATGGAAGATTGAAATATCTAACAATAGGTCTATTGTGTAGTCTAACCAATGGGAGATTGAAATATCTAACAATAGGTCTATTGTGTAGTCTAACCAATGGGAGATTGAAATATCTAACAATAGGTCTATTGTGTAGTCTAACCAATGGGAGATTGAAATATCTAACAATAGGTCTATTGTGTAGTCTAACCAATGGGAGATTGAAATATCTAACAATAGGTCTATTGTGTTGTCTAACCAATGGAAGATTGAAATATCTAACAATAGGTCTATTGTGTAGTCTAACCAATGGGAGATTGAAATACCTAACAATAGGTCTATTGTGTTGTATAACCAATGGGAGATTGAAATATCTAACAATAGGTCTATTGTGTTGTATAACCAATGGAAGATTGAAATATCTAACAATAGGTCTATTGTGTTGTCTAACCAATGGAAGATTGAAATATCTAACAATAGGTCTATTGTGTAGTCTAACCAATGGGAGATTGAAATATCTAACAATAGGTCTATTGTGTTGTCTAACCAATGGAAGATTGAAATATCTAACAATAGGTCTATTGTGTTGTCTAACCAATGGAAGATTGAAATATCTAACAATAGGTCTATTGTGTAGTCTAACCAATGGGAGATTGAAATATCTAACAATAGGTCTATTGTGTAGTCTAACCAATGGGAGATTGAAATATCTAACAATAGGTCTATTGTGTAGTCTAACCAATGGGAGATTGAAATATCTAACAATAGGTCTATTGTGTAGTCTAACCAATGGGAGATTGAAATATCTAACAATAGGTCTATTGTGTTGTCTAACCAATGGAAGATTGAAATATCTAACAATAGGTCTATTGTGTAGTCTAACCAATGGGAGATTGAAGCCAGCTTTTTGACCCACTATTTTGATAATAAAATGAAGCACAAACCCTGCAAGGATTTTTCACTTTGGATAGCAGATAAATTCGGCAAGAGACGTAAAATTTACCGTTGGCTTAGCAGGGAATGGGCAAAAATTTCAACTATGGGTCAGGCTGGGGGATCCCAAAATCAAGCAAATTTGCCTTTAAATTACAAAATTTACCGACAAAACCGCTCAAACTCTTTATTAACTGACAATTTAGCAAAAGCTTGGGGGCTCTTTGGGTGTAGAAAACTTCCTGTTTTGCTTTCCCCTGCTAAAGCGGGGATTTAATACTGGCTGAGGACACGAAACCTAAGATGCAGCGGAAGTTGGGAAATGGAAAATTCCGGGTTATTTAATATTTCGAAAAGAGACTCGCCGGTCATGAAATTTCTTCGCCGGTCATGAAATTTCTTCACCGGTCTTCACTGAGCTTGTTGTTACACAAGTGTCTCGACAGGCGGCAAAAAACAAAACTAGGTTCTATTCTAATACATATCTTAAATTCTGTCTCTCTTCTCTGCAAAAAAGTTCCTTAACACAAAAACTTGTAAAAGGCTTATAAGAATAATTAGCACTGTTTGTCCTATAGACCAATACTGTACTCTCTCGTTAAGATATTCCGCTTCTTCACGTCCGGTCATCTCGCGTAGCCTATGGTGTGTTTGATAGTCGATAACCACCTTTAGTGCTTCATGTATGTTTGATGATGATGTCTCGATTTGAGTCAGCGCAGTGTGTTCTTTTCCCATGGATGCGAGGATTGGAGGCTCCTCCCCAGCTTGAAAATCGAGGTACACTGTTTTATGTGCGAAGCTTGAGAATTCGTTGCCAAAGCAGAAAATATACTCGCCTATGAAAGAAAGTGAGTGTCACCCTGGATTGATTCAACAGCGAGGTATATATCGATATACTAAACAAAAAATGCCGGGGGTTGGACAATAAAAATGTAAGATTGATAGCCCCCAATCTTTCTGCAGTAAATGGGCATGCGCAGTTGTGGCTTCACTTAATGCGCATGCGCAATGATTGCTTAGTGAGGGATGGTCCATCAATTCGCAAAAAGATAGAGAGAACTTTTCTGGACTTGTAGAAAGTGGAAGGGATTCTCTAAGTGCATAGAAATACGTCAAAGAGATTGGTTTTGGCAAGTAGAAACAAATCAAGGGACTAAAGTTTGAATGTTTTTGATAAAATATGGCTGCTTGGCATTTTCAAAGGCGGAGTTTCCATAGATATTGCAGCTACAAACACGGTAGCTGGAAACAGCTGATGAAATGCTGACATGGCATGATAAATATTGCGTGATTCGATTTGCCAATGCTCTAACATACGAATTATATTGTATTTTACGGCATTGTATTGTATCATATTGTTTTGTATTGTACTGTATCGTATTGTATTTATCAATATTGTGTTTTATCGTACTGTTTTGTATCGTACTGTATTGTATTGCACTATATTTTATTTGTATTGTATTGTATTGTATTGCATTGCATTGCATTGCATTGTACTGTATTGTATTGCATAATACTGTATTGTTTTTTGCTTAGTATAACATAGTACTGTACGAACTGTACTGTACTGTACTGTACTGTACTGTACTGTACTGTACTGTACTGTACTGTATTGTATTGTATTGCATTGTACTGTATTGTAATGCATTGTATTGCACTATATTTATTTGCATTGTACTGTATTGCATTGTTTTGCTTTGTATTACATAGTACTGTATCAAACTGTATTGCATTTTATTGGATTTGTATCAGATTATTTTGCATTGTATACGATTTATCTCACGATAGCTGTTGCAATAAAAGATAAGAACTAACTAAGAGGATTGCATAAAACAGCTTACTTACTGAAGAAAGAACTTAGTTTTAGGTGAAGAATTACTTACTGAAGAAAGAATTTTATTTTAAATGAAGAATTACTTACTGAAGAAAAAACTTAATTTTAAATGAAGAATTTCTTACTGAAGAATGAACTTTATTTTAAATTTTTAGGTGCTTAGTACTAAGGACATTCTTTATTGATACTGGGAGTGAATTCCAGATTTTAGGCACATGACAGCTTAATGATCTGGTACAAATTGTTGGAGTTCTGATTTTTGGAATGTCAAGAGGTTTTTTTCGTTTTCCATGAACATTCATAAACTGAAATGGGTTTTATAAACTTCAAATGCCAACATTCTACCTGATTGAATGTATATCAAGGACCATATATAAAGGCTAGTCGTAATATCCTTTACTTTGGTTTATATCGGCTTCCATTCTCTAGAGTTCTCAAGTGTGATGTGAAAAAAATCTATTTTAAAATATTTTAACTGTGACCACATAGCCTAGAAGAAAACAATGAAATACTTCTGAAAAAAGCAAAATTTGTAAATATTTCACAAATCGGGGGAGATATGGCCAAAGATAGATCTGAAGTTTGCTAACGGATTACTGTTATTCTGGCCTGGTTCATAAAGTTATGAACTGAGACCAAAATACAGAGGTTTGATGAGGCAAGAGCCTGTGCTCGTGTGGCCAAATCTCAGAAAACTAATAGCTGATATTGCACATTGAAAGGTATTTTATGATGTATTTTTCAAATATTTGATCCAAATTCAAAAATGCTAAAAATAGATTTTTGTGATGTCATCATTTTATACCTATCTAATTTTGCGTCATAAGTATTGCAAAACAGGGTAATTTTACTTGTCAAATTTTTAAATTTCTGGACCAAATTCGGATACCGCCCCCAATACTTTAGGGAAAAATGGTATTTTGTTCTGAAACAATGGGAAATGTGATGTCATGTTATTAAAACAATAGGCTTGCCCCCGCAGTATTTGACCAAGTGTCAGTCCCTGCTGGAGGTTTAGATTAAATTTCGCATTTTTGTGATGGGGTATGCAGTCCAGAACACAACAATATGTGTTGTGACATCAGGGGCAAACTAGGCGGTAGGATAAAAGAAGCAATAAGCTAGAAGGACGGATAAAATTTGCATGTAAAAATGTCCAGGTTTTATCCTACCTGCCAACTTAAGGGCAGAATGGTTAGATATGAATTTGTTCTTTCTGAATTATTATAACGGCATAAAATGTCAATGAAATTATTAAAACTGAACATAGACAGAAGTTTGAAAACAGAAGATTTATATTTTTGCTTGAATTTAGGAAGGAAGTCTAAAAAAATGAAATTTAATGATGGAGTAAATAATAAAAGTGTAGAACTTTGAAAGGATCATGGAAATATCTGGAATGAAGTATAACTGATGAAAAAGAAGAAGAAAAATTAACATTTTGAAATGGGCACAGAGAGCAGTGCATATCTGGTACGAAGATTTTTATCAGAAATCTGAGCAAACTTAGGGACAAGATTTGACCATATTAAATAATTTCAAGGGGTTTTGTAATCTTGCAGTGTGTATTTTCTATGTGTATCAAATGCATATCAACACTCTGGTAATTTTCATTATTCAAAGTTTTATTATAACAGAAATTCTGTGGAAAAATCTGTAATATAACTTTGTTGGTGATGTTTGTTATTGTAGGTTCATCCCATTTTAGGCTAGAAAGCATTCAAAATCATAGTTCTTCAGCCATAGGCCGATGAGTGGACGTAGTCCAAAATTTTAGCTTTAAAAGAACTTCATGTATGTTTGAAAAAACAAACTCACCTAGTGTCTTTTTCTTGTTAGGTTCAAAGTTCTTCCAAAACTCCCAGAATCCATCCTTTGCTTAAAAAGGCCAAAACTGCAAAAGCCTAACTTTCACATCGCAAAAATATTCTGTCCGCCAAATGGAAAATCTTTGAATGTTTTCCATGTGTTAGCTTGGTTTACAACCCAATGTGACATTTTCTTATGTTTTAGATATTTCCTTGAAAGTTCTTTCAAGGGTAACTGATTTACCATTGTGGGCAGAAAAGGAATTTAATAAAAAAGACCAGGGCACAAGACATGGCCATAAGACTTTTAGCAGGGCAACAGTAAACAGCTCTCCTAGTAATTTTCAGGTGAGCTGTTTGAAGGTAATTAATTATGAATAGAAACAAAGGAAAATTGACTTCAAGGAGGACAATCTGTAGCTCCCCTCCCGCATTTGAGGAGAGCCTGGGGGGAGCAAGAGCTTTGGCTCTCCTCAAATGGCCAGGCCTGATAACAGACTTTGAATTGTGAAAAAATATATATAAGAAAGATAAGGTGATGTGCAGGGGCGGACACTTGGTCAAATATTGGGGGGGCAAGCCTATTGTTTTTAATAAGATGACGTCACATTTCCCATTGTTTTAGAACAAAAGACCATTGTTCTCTAAAGTATTGGGGGGGCGATCGCCCCCCCTCGCCCCCCCAAGTGTCCGCCACTGGTGATGTGTGATTATGATAATTATGATGTTGAGTGAAGTCATATAATTATAGCACTTAGAGATTCAACCTGATTCTAAACAGGGTTAGAGAAAATTGATAGATTTGCTTCAATAATGCATGCCAACTATAGAAGCTGTTTGTGAGTTATAAAATAATATTTCCATCACTGACTGCAAACAGTTGCTTACTTCAACATTGCGCTGTTTTTCTATCACACATTGCAAAAGCATGCTTTTCAAGATCTTCTACATAACATATCAACTTCAACCAGGTTTGGCCATACTCTCAGTCAAGGTTCATTGTGTTTACAATAATCTCATCCTGGAGCATGTTTTCAGTTATTTTTAGTTTCTGTCATACAATTCATTGCCCCTCTCTATTTAATAACACCCAATTCCTCAACTGATGCCATTTGACGAAACCGCTTTCTTGCATATCCATTTAATGACAAAGCAGGGAATTTCAGTTGAGAAACTTAAAATTTTCCCTTAATTTTTGACATGTAAAAAAACATGAAAAAAGAACTTTCTAGTGGTTGGTTTGGATCTCACTCTGGAAAGCACGCTAAAACTCAACATGAAATAAGTTTTAACACATGCAGAAGGACTTAAACATAAATTGGGGGATTCAAACAGAAACAGGGGAATTAGAGAAGAAACAATGGGCCCCAATATTACCAAGGGGCTCCACACAGAAACAAAGGTCTTCACACATAAATTTAGGGCTTCAAACAGAAACAGGGGCTTCCAAAAGAAATAGGAACAGACCGCAAACAGAAAACGAGATCTTTAAAAAGAAATTGGGGCTTCATACAGAAATTGGGGACTTTGGAAAGAAATTGGGGGCTTCAAATAGATATAGGGGCAGATATCAGATATACATAGTAACTTTCAATCATAAACTGGGGGCTTCAGACAATGGGGGCTTCAAATAGATATATATAGGGGCAGATATCAGGTATACATAGGAGGCATCAAACATAAACTGGGGGCTCCAGACATTGGGGGCTTCAAACAGATTTTGGGGGCTTCAAACAAAAACGGTGCTGCAAACAATAATCCCAAAAGGCCTACCTTCAACTTCAGCCTTGAATTGATGACTATCATACTGCTTTTTCTTTTGGTCATACAGAATTTTTCCTTGAGGGTCCTTCAGTGTCACATCCACATCATAATGTCCACCTGTGACAACCTAAAGTAAATATTTGTCAATCATTTAATAATAATTTGGCAAGAGGTAATCTATGAAAGAACAGCAGTGTAAAGGAAGAAATTTTCAAATATAAATATCATGTGAACTGAAAAGAAGAGTTATATATATATTTGAGAAATGCTCAATCAAAGTATTTGATATGCAACAAAGAAAAGGATGTGTGAGAAGAAAGAACCGCAGGATAGGCTGTCCGCTGGATTCTGTGAATCTTGCAATGAGGGTTGTTATGAAAAATATACAAGAACAAAGCAATACGACAACGAGAATCCAATGTCACGAGATAAAATTTTCAAAATAAATTTAATTTAAATAATATACTAATATTTTGCCCCGGCATACAGGGCTTCATCAGAGTAAATGAAAAAGGACATTTTGTGATCGCGACCTAAACGCAAAACAGATCACTGGACCATTCATACACTTCCTCAAAGATACAACAGGAATAAATATAGACAATTTTAAAATCAATTTTCAAAGTAGCGGACCATTCATACACTTCCTCAAAGATACAACAGGAATAAATATAGACAATTTTAAAATCAATTTTCAAAGTAGCGAGAATATAAATCTACTTATTATTGAATAATGGCATTATTGGTAAAATTCAATTTGCTTTGTGCTGTGATGAGAAAATTTCCCTAGACATTGCCAAGATCACACATTGGATCAAATAAGCATTTCATGATAGAATTTTTGCTTGTTAAGCTGTGCAAATACTTTTGACATTTCTTACAACAGTTTGCAAATATTTTAATAGCTAAACAAAGAAACCTTTATGTGAATTATGGTTGAAATCCTTTAATTATTTACAACTTATTGGACATTTGAAAGCAAAAACAGTATTCTATTTACAGCATGCGAGTTCACTGAAACATTAAGGCCATGTCTATAAACAACAAAATAACATGAAAGCAGAGAAAATATAAATTCCTAAGCAGCAAAAGCAACGCTATTGTCTTTCTGTTCCGTGTTTTCAGTATGCATGTTTGCATAAAACAGATAGGTAACTTTTTTATTAGATTTATCCGTTTATGGCTAAAAATTTTGCTACTTTCTGAAAAATCTACACTTTGCAAATCAAGAAATGTTGAACGAAGTGGGAAAATTTGATGAACAATAATCAGATTATAGATTTAGGATATAATATTTTGTGGGATAAAAACACTCAATATACTGTAAAAAACTGACGAATTAACGTGACGATATTAACATTAATGGTTGCAATTTCTTATTTTGCAAAAAAAGCAAACAGCTAGTAGGAAAAGGCTGGTCAGTGACATAGGAAGAAGTTGGGCCTAGACGAAAGAACATTACGTGTATGAAAGTCCAACGTTAATGACTTCAAATAGAAAAATAATAGCTAAAATATGCTGAAAATACGACCAGCTTTAGGGCATTTACATGAATGGGAAACTGAAAAATATTATTGTCTTACCTGGAATTCTAGCGTGCATTTGGTGTCCTTCTTTATCACCTCATGAAAACATTGTTTAGCGTTATCCTCTAACTCGAAAGTTAACTCTGTACAGCTAACTGATACAATCAGCCACAAAAAAATTGGTAGGCCAACAGCCTCTTGCATTTTCATCTTCATTTTCCTAAACATAAATGTTATTTGTAGCTTCTTTGTCCCAGAAATCTTTCGGCCTACTCAATCTTCGACTTACATTCAGCATACGTAAATGGCGACCATGTTAAGAGTCTGGGGAGAGCGTCCATCCATCAGCCAAACGTGGCAAAATGTGCAAGCCCGTGGATCGTAATGCACAGCGGATACAACATCATGGGGATAACCCCGGATATATGTGGTGGGGAATGCCCTTTTTCGGGGAAAGGGGGCAGAATGAAAGATTAAAACAGTCAACGGTTTTCCTATAAAAATGTTATTTATGCGTACAGATTGGATCAAAAATAAAACAGTTGGCAATCTTTACTTGAAAAGTGTGCTAGCTCTAAAATTTTCTAAAATGCGAACTTGCTTGGCAATTGCACTAAAACCATACATAAATTAGCATGCTTTTGGATTTTTATATGTCCCCCCCCCAAACCGTTTTAGCCCCCTCAATCTGTAATATGTTCTGCAGAGAAACGCATTTGAAAGTGGAGGGGCCAAAATATTGAAGTTTTAAAAGGGGGCAAAGGCAAAAGAAAGCAACATTGAAACAGTCTTGTTTTGAAATATTCTTTATATTCAACTCTCACATTAGTCACCTCATTAAATGTCAAACTTCTATGGGCTCCGACGCTGGTTGGAAAGTGGAGGGGCCGAGAGAAAATATAGCAATTGTAACAAAAGGTTTTATAAAAAAAGCTCTATTGTTTTGCAAAAAAGTGCGGCAGCCATGCCCCCCCCCCCTTTGTCGGAGGCCCTGACTTCACAGGCACAATAAGGCGATCGTTATTAATTGATGATGTTGCAGACGCTCCAACCCACAAATAACTAGAATCGGCAGTTTTATAAGAAGTTCCTGCGAAAAATTCGACTTTTGCCCATCCGCTAAAAATAATTCTCTCTTTTGTAGGGAAGAATTCGAGCCCTGGATAAGCGATACACTCGAAAAAAGAAATAACACATTATTCCTTTCAAATACTCAGTACTTTTTGGAAAGTTATACGAATCCACTTTCAAACAGATACGTGGACAAATTGACTATGAAGACGTTTTAAGAGACAAACTCGCTGGAATTTATCAGTTTAAAAGCTAAATTCGGAACTCAAAAATGTCCCTGTTATAAATCATACAATGATATACGCAGATTTTAATTTCAGAATTCACTTGCTTCATTTGTGTATTTAGAAATAAAATTTTATAACAAATTCATAAACTGATGCCGACCCAATGGCTTACGTGCGAGATTTGGTGAAAAACAAATGTCCTCTGAAATTCTTGTTTCAACATATCGAAGAATCTTATGTCAAGCAAGAGATTAGCAAACTGAAGACCTCAAAATCGCCAGGTTCAGATAAAATACCCATTAAACTACTTAAAGATGGTGCAGATAAAATACAAAAACTTCCAACAGACACACTTGGTTGCTTATGTGAAGTACAGAAAGAGACAAACGTGTTCCAACTATAAACAAAATATCATGGTACTAGATACAAAACAATCCCAAGAAAATCGTATAAATATCATATAAAATTACAGCTGAACTCCGATCGAAACGTGAAAGTGTTAAATCATAATTAGGCCTATTCACAACGTGGGGGGTCACGTGATTAATGTCCTGACTAGGGTCTAGACCTCAGTACTTGTCAGCTTAAATTGATCTAAGGTGCGCCTACAAAGTGCTCCCATTTACTATGAAAACTTTCCTATTGGTGATCGCCTCGTGCAGTTGAATCTAATTTAAAGATTCGAAGTAGCGCATAAAGGCCGATTTCCATTTGACATTTTTTGTGCGCGCGGGCGTAGCGCCCAAATCTGAGCATGCGTAGTTAAAATCAAGTGGTCTCGATGTTGCGTCCGCTGTGAGCGCCAGAAAGTTGACAGAGTCTCAACTTTGTCAATTGGAAATTGGCCTTAAAGGAGTACTGTCATTGGCTTCGGTTTCTTCTTCCACTTTATCGACGTGAAATTTTGCAGGCACCATTGGGAAATTGATCATCAAAAATATCAAGCAGTAACAAAAAACGAGGCTAAATGAGAAGTTTTTCTTTGACTGCTGCCATTAACCCGCAAAGACCGGATGAAATTGAGAACATTTGCCAGTCTTTACATAAAAAGTGAACTAGCTCAAAACACGAAGGCAGCATGGCGTAGCGGAGTGACTTTCAAGCAAATCTTAGTTGAAAGGAAAAGAACAGACTCCGCCGTGTCAATTTAAATGAGCAACGTGAAATATTATCAATAAAACCTGTAACCAATCTATGCTAACAAGGACACATGTCCAGGAAAATTATAAAGAAAATATGCCGATGAAGTTGCACGGACCGCGGAAGCAGAGGAACAATTTTATTTTGCACTGTAGAAAAGTGAGGAGGGCATGGCCCTCGGCCTCCCCCGGTTTCGCCCGGTTTCGCCGGCCCTGACTGGCCAGCGGGGACAAAATAATATGCGCTGTCAGCTGTCGTCAAGTTGAAACCGCTTATAGCTGCATCGATCCATTATCGCACAAAATCGGTTTTTCACAGACAAGAGATGAAAAGAGAAAGAATACGATTCAATAAACGACTGACTCAATGATGGAGTGATAGCTGCATCGCTCCATTATCGCACAAAATCGGTTTTTCACAGACAAGAGATGAAAAGAGAAAGAATACGATTCAATAAACGACTGACTCAATAATGGAGCGATAGCTGCATCGCTCCATTATCGCACAAAATCGGTTATTCACAGACAAGAGATGAAAAGAGAAAGAATACGATTCAATAAACGACTGACTCAATAATGGAGCGATAGCTGCATCGATCCATTATCGCACAAAATCGGTTATTCACAGACAAGAGATGAAAAGAGAAAGAATATGATTCAATAAACGACTGACTCAATAATGGAGCGATAGCTGCATCGCTCCATTATCGCACAAAATCTGTTATTCACAGACAAGAGATGAAAAGAGAAAGAATACGATTCAATAAACGACTGACTCAATAATGGAGCGATAGCTGCATCGCTCCATTATCGCACAAAATCGGTTTTTCACAGACAAGAGATGAAAAGAGAAAGAATACGATTCAATAAACGACTGACTCAATAAGATTCAATAAACGACTGACTCAATAATGGAGCGATAGCTGCATCGCTCCATTACCGCACAAAATCGGTTTTTCACAGACAAGAGATGAAAAGAGAAAGAATACGATTCAATAAACGACTGACTCAATAATGGAGCGATAGCTGCATCGCTCCATTATCGCACAAAATCGGTTTTTCACAGACAAGAGATGAAAAGAGAAAGAATACGATTCAATAAACGACTGACTCAATAATGGAGCGATAGCTGCATCGCTCCATTATCGCACAAAATCGGTCTTTCACAGACAAGAGATGAAAAGAGAAAGAATACGATTCAATAAACGACTGACTCAATAATGGAGCGATAGCTGCATCGCTCCATTATCGCACAAAATCGGTCTTTCACAGACAAGAGATGAAAAGAGAAAGAATACGATTCAATAAACGACTGACTCAATAATGGAGCGATAGCTGCATCGCTCTATTATCGCACAAATAGGTTTTTCACAGACAAGAGATGAAAAGAGAAAGAATACGATTCAATAAACGACTGACTCAATAATGGAGCGATAGCTGCATCGCTCCATTATCGCACAAAATCGGTTTTTCACAGACAAGAGATGAAAAAAAAAGAATACGATTCAATAAACGACTGATTTAATATCAGATAATATCAAATATGTATCAAAATAATTTATAATCATATGAAATTTCAGCGTAATTATAGATATTTTGTGCATTAAAAATGACATGAAATGTTTGATAATAACTTATAAATATATTCAAAATAAAACTTTGAGCTTCTGACAAAATATCCTTAAACAAATCATTAATTAAACAACGGCCTGTGGGCTCTACCCACTGATCTATAAAAAAGACTGGATCGAGCTTCTAATATGACCAGAGTGTCGCCATCCGGGTAGAGGGCCCCAGAACAGCCCATGCGAGGAGACGGCCTTAAGTGTCAGTCCTAGCAACGTCTTCAGCTGTTCTGGTCTTGTTATTTTTCAGGACTCATACACAGCATTGCAGCTCTCACGTTTCTTTTCCTTTTGAAATTGAACCGGCTTCAAACTTTGGTGTTTTAAAACAATGGGAAGCTCAATCAGTCTTTTTTATAGATCAGGGGCTTTACCGTCAGAGTAGCAATTATTTCCCCTTTAAACTTTGACCTCTTATAGAGTTCTTAAGTGATGACGTCACAAAAATCTATTTTAGAATTTTTGAATTTGGTTAACTCGTCTTTGATGCATTACAAATTACAAAATATTCTTTATTCTTTCAACGTGACTACGACTTTCAATAACAATTTATTCATCACTCTTAAGATATTACAAAACTTTGAAAGTTAATGCAAAATTTATATCAAAATCAGTCTACGCATGGGAAATCAACCTTTCCAAAATAAATGTTCATCCATACCTCATAGGTATGGGTACATTAGCTTATTCTAATCCTCCCCTTTTACTGACCTGGCTCCAAAGACCAACACATTATTGTCATTCTGTGTTATTGTTCTGTGACAGGAATTGAAAACCCAAGGGGAGCCTTGAAATGGTAACAATAATTGATGGTTTTTGATGTCAATAAATTATTTCTATGAATTCAGAATGGAACCTCTAATAACGATGTGGGCAGCATATTAGAGAAAACAATCTATTTCTGGGCCTAACATTTTCTATTTGAGCGAACCTATGTCTGCGTTTTTGGTTAATTTACAGCAGGGGGTTGTGGCCTCTTACAAAATCACAAATATAAACACAAATCACAAACAAATCACTCCTGGCCAAGAAAAGTTTGATCAACAGAAAGATTCTTGTAATCAGCAATCCTATTCGTCCTGCAAGCTCCTTTCTTATGTCTTCATTGGCGTCGAAGTACGTCTAGAAATTGTATCCTCAGCTCTTGTTACTAAGCGACGAAGCTCCTTCCTAAAGGTTGATCCAGAGAAGCAGTACAGCATGCAATTGATCGAAGAATTTAGGACCACGCCGAGTTTAGCAAAGGCATATGTTTCCTGAACAAATGTCCATTGGTGCGATCCTTCTTCTACGGAAAGAAAAAAATGTCTGATTGAGAGTGGAACATCCACACGTAACGTTTTAGGATTTGTATTTTTCAGTTAATATCAGTTTTGTGTTCAGTTAGATTCGTTGATTCTGTTGTGTGTTTATGCCAAAACTGCCTTTCAAGTGCCATTCATGAGCAAGGCGAGGTGGGAATTTCTATAGGCAAGGAAATCAAGTTTTTAGGGTTACACCATTTTGATGCTGATTATTTCTTGGTATCACCTTTCATATGTTAAAAATTAGCGTCACGGATGCAGAAAAGGGCCTTTCTTCACTTGTTTCTTCCCACAAATCTGATGTTACAAATAATAAAAGCGTGAACATTAAAGCAAGAAGTCCCTGTATCATCCTTTTACAAGTGGTCTAGGCCATCCTTTTACAAGTGGTCTAGGCCATCCTTTTACAAGTGGTCTAGGCCATCTGGCCTTGGCAATGATCGTCGCGTACTCCATGATCTAGGGTAATCGATTGTAATGCCTGTCTAAAAAGGTGCCCACTGTCCGCATTTTCTACCAGACTTTAATTGAAGAGGAAAAACTGGAAAAGCATTGTTTGTAATTGAAGCTAAAGAAGATGTTCCAAAATAGAGCTAGGAATGTTCAGTAGATTCTCCCTTCAACGGAGGATATGATATATGGGATAAGATAACGGTCTGTGGGCAGAAGGTGCCTGTTGTCCGGCTGATGTCTCGCTGTTGTCCGGCTAGTGTCCGGCAGTTTTTGTTGTTTGCAATCATCCGCAATATGGAGATTTCCTTAAATTAAGGTTGTAATGAACCATTAATCGGACACAGTAAGACCCTGTTTACACCACAGAAAAAAGAACGGAACTCTTTCATTCCGGGCCTGAAAAAGCGACGATAGGCCTTGCGTTTACACTAGGCATCTTGGCTCATTGCTAGTTTGGGAACGGTTCCGTTCTTCTTTGGTTTCGCTGAAATGCGAAACTCTTTGGCTCCGTTCCCAAATCGTGATTTGCTTTCTCTAGTACAAATAGCCAGGAACGGACGTTTATAGTGAATAGGCAAAAATTTGGTTCCGTTCCCTTTTGCTGGAGTGTAGATGCAACGAAAAAAGAGGTATAATGCCTAAACATAAACGGAATCAAAGAGTTCTGTTCCTCTTTCCGTACTGTAAATGGGGTCTAAATCATATAGTTGAAAACATACCTTTCCCAAACTGAAGCATGAAGAAACATTGGTTCACACATTGCCAGGCTAATAAGATCAAAAACGCAAAAGTGACGGTGAGTAAGACCTTCGTGATCTGCCGATCCTGTTTCTGTCTTTCGGTGATCTTGTCCTGATTCTGCTCGAGTTCTTGAAATTCCTTTGTTTTGTAAAGCAACGTGATCACAAGCCATGCATTGAGCACTGCTATGGAGAACCAAGGAGCCAGAACCAGAAACATGCAATGCACCCTGGGAAAAGATAGTGGTAAACCTGTTTACATCGGTTGATAGTCAACGACGTGAAGCGTGCATTTGCTAGGGCAAAGAAATCATCCGAGTTTGCCTGGCACCCAGATTTGACTCTCACCAAAGTTTGACTGTCATCCAGAATTGATCGTCACCCAGGTTTGACTGTCACCCCACTTTAACTGTCAACTGGGATTGACTGTCACACAGGATTGACTGTCACCCAGGTTTGACTGTCACCCAGGTTTTTGATTGTCATCAAGGTTTGACTGTCACCCAGGTTTGACACTGTCGCGGAAAGCAGGGAGTTTGCCGCGCAAACGCCTTTCCCACGGTTTACTTGCGTAATTAACCAGCGTGTTATTAATCAACGTCGTTTTTTCAGTATTCTTACTGTTTCTTTTGTCTCGTAATAGATCAACATAGGTTTAATCGTTAACACATTTATTGTTGGTAATATCTTTTGTATTTGCCGCTTGGTTAATTGACTTGGAACATTTACACATATCTTTTGTAATCATATTTTCTAAAGGGACCGATAACTAAAAACTAATTGCTTATGGTTTAATGAGTCAGTGTGTGTTGGAAATGAGCGTGTAATGTATACCACATATTTTTGCTAATAAAATGATAAAATACAAAATGTTGTATTGATTGTTGATTGCCTTACTGCAACACACTTTGTTGATTTGTTCGGACTGTTACGATACAGTGGAGGCACTGCCCGGATAGTGTGTTGGAGTAAGTTTTGTTTGTGGAAAATATGTCGGTGATAGATAGGAGAAAGAACGTTCGATTGGCGCATAGAGAATTTGCATTGCAAATCATAGAGGACGGTAATGGAAACGACGTGAGTGAAACAGATTTAAGAATGATTCAGTCACAGCTGAAGGAAAAGCAGAAGAAGCTTGATAAATTGGACGACGAGATATTGGGGTTAATAAGTGAGGAAGGAGAAGCCGATGATTGTGTAAAGGAAGGCAAAGAAGCGGGACAGTTTAGATCAAAAGTTCAGGCTGCTATAATACAAATCCAAGGTCGATTGGATGATAAGTTACAACGCAGTGGTTCCATTGACAGTCTAAGTTCTACAACCACTTTGAATACTAGAAAGGTACGGGCAAGGTTACCTAAATTGGAGATGCGAAAATTCAGCGGTAAACCGTATGATTGGCAGGAGTTTTGGGACGCATTTCGCTCGTCAGTTCACGAAAATGAGGAACTTTGTC
>NW_027019653.1:2828891-2848266 GCF_013076305.1 Rhopilema esculentum
TTAATGACATAAATTCCCAGTCGCCATCTATTGAGACGTATCGTTTTAATAGAGTAGTTTTTGGAGTAAATTCATCTCCATTTTTACTCAATGCTGTTTTACGTCATCATATTGACAAATATATAGAGGTCGATCCGCAATTTGTATCACATGTAAGAAATGAATTTTACGTAGATGACCTAGCATCAGGAGCTAAGAATGTAACAGCAGCGCTGGAATTGTATTATAAGGTTAAGAACAGGATGGCTGAAGGAGGTTTTCATTTACGCAAATGGAAAACTAATGAACCCGAAGTCGCGAAGGTTATTGAATCTGAGGCTATTCAGGAGTTGAATTTTAAGACAAAAGAATGCGACAATTCGTATGCGAAAACCATCTTGAATGAGGGAAAGGATATTGATTCCTCATGTAAAGTTTTAGGGATTCATTGGAATCAACGTGAAGATACCTTGCAATTCGAATTTTCGAAAATTGCATCCGAACTACTGGGTAAGAAAGTAACGAAGCGTGAAATATTAAGTTTTCTTGCAAAAACTTTTGACCCGTTAGGAGTTCTTTCGCCTATTCTGATTAATGGGAAATTTCTTTTTCAGGAATTGTGTGTCGAAAATATTGGGTGGGACGACGAGTTACCCCCTGATAAATTAGAGCGTTGGAATAATTGGTTAAGTTCATTAATTAATGTGGGCTCTATTGTTATTCCCAGATGTTTGTATGGGAAGAATGCTGAGAAAATTTTGCATTGTTCCCTACATGGTTTTGCTGATGCGTCTTTAAAGGGTTATTGTGCTACCGTGTATTTTGTTTATGAAGCTAAGGAAGGAGTTTTCAGTCAGCTAGTATGTTCAAAAACCAGAGTAGCACCATTGAAAGCTCTTTCTATCCCGCGTTTAGAATTAATGTCTGCTAGAATTCTCGCAACACTTATGAAAACTGTTTCCTCAGCCTTAAGTAGTTACTGTTATATAGAGGAAAGGTATCTTTGGCTTGACAGTAAAACCGCATTGTTTTGGATAAATAACAGAAATGAATGGAAACAGTTTGTGCAACACAGAGTGAATGAAATTTTAAGGTTATCTTCAAGTGAAGAGTGGAGACATTGTCCCGGTAAAGATAATCCAGCAGATTTAGGATCGCGTGGGGTTTATGTTGATACTTTGAAGGATAGTGAGTTATGGTGGCATGGTCCAGACTGGTTATGTCAGGATAAGTCTTGTTGGCCGTCAAATATTGATTTAGGTAGACCTTCTGAAGTAGATGTGGAACGTAAGAAGGTTGTCAATTCCATGTTGATTAGAGAGGAGAGTTCTAAGGATATTGATCAACTCATTGACATTAATAAGTACAGTTCGTATGATAAGCTTGTACGCATTACTGCATATGTCTGCCGATTCATAAATAATCTTAAAGCTAAAATGAACAAACAGGAAAAATTAATTGGATCTGTAACTGTACCAGAAATCTTGTCTGCGGAAAGGTTGTGGATTATTAATGCGCAGGCAGTCTTGAAACAAGATCCAAAATTTGAATTGCTTAAGAAACAGCTACGCATTGAAGAGCAGAGTGGTATTTTAAGATGTGTAGGTAGACTATCAAACTCTGATATGGAATTTGAGAGAAAATTTCCTATAATATTGCCAAAGAACCATCATTTCACGGAACTCGTTGTTTTACATGTCCATGCGTTAATGGGGCATGAGGGTCTTCGTATCACTTTAACGGAATTAAGATCTCGGTTTTGGATTACTAAGGGGAGGCAATTCATTAAGAAGCTTATCAAGCCTTGTATAATCTGTAAGAAATTGGAGGGTAAGGCTTATAAGGCACCACCTATGGCACCGTTACCAAATTTTAGAGTACAGGAGTCGCCGCCTTTCAGCAAAGTAGGTGTTGATTTTACTGGACCGTTGTATGTCAAGGGGTTAAAGGGTAAAACACGTAAAACGTATATCACCCTTTTTCATGCTGTGTAACACGTGCTTTACATTTAGAATTGGTGGAAGACCTTACAGCTCAGTCTTTCTTAAGATGCTTAAGACGATTTACTGCTCGAAGAGGTACGCCAGAGTTAATCGTATCCGACAACGCAAAAACTTTTAAGGCAGCAGCCAAGTCTATCAATCGTATATTCAGAAATAAAGATATGCAGCGGGAGTTGGAGTCAAGAAGAATAGAATGGAAATTTAATCTAGAAAGAAGTCCGTGGTGGGGTGGCATGTTTGAACGAATGGTTGGTTTAGTTAAACGTATACTTAGAAAAATTCTTGGCAATGCTCTTTTGAATAAGGTTGAAATGCATACTGTTTTAGTAGAAGTGGAAGGAATTTTGAATTCTCGACCACTGACGTACATATAAGAGGATGATTTTAATGTTGACATACTAACACCGTCTCATTTAATGTTTGGTAGGAGATTATCACCTCTTGCAGATCATATAGAATTTAATTATTCTGATGATGAAACTTCGCATAGTAAACGATTCCTTTATCTAGTTAGGAAATTACAACATTTTTGGAAGAGATGGAGAACCGAATATTTGAGGGAACTACGTGAAAAGCATAATGCTGCTGGAGCCGACAATTGTGACATTCATAAAGGAGACATAGTATTGATAGAGGATGAAAATGTCAAAAGAAGTCAATGGAAGATTGGAAGAATCGAAAAAATAATTGTCGGTAAGGATGGTAAGATACGGGGTGCTTCTGTAGTTAAGATTTGCAAAGGTAAGCGAGATTTACTTAATAGACCAATTACTAAACTTTATCCTTTGGAGATAACAGGGACAAGTGACGAAGTGGGGGATATAGGAAATGGTGACAGTGAAAGAAAGGAAGTACGAAATAGGCCTCGTAGAGCTGCAGCTGCCGACGCGCTATGGCGGACCCGTCTTGTTTTTGACTCGGAGTGAGTCAAGGGGGGAGAGTGTCGCGGAAAGCAGGGAGTTTGCCGCGCAAACGCCTTTCCCACGGTTTACTTGCGTAATTAACCAGCGTGTTATTAATCAAGGTCGTTTTTTCAGTATTCTTACTGTTTCTTTTGTCTCGTAATAGATCAACATAGGTTTAATCGTTAACACATTTATTGTTGGTAATATCTTTTGTATTTGCCGCTTGGTTAATTGACTTGGAACATTTACACATATCTTTTGTAATCATATTTTCTAAAGGGACCGATAACTAAAAACTAATTGCTTATGGTTTAATGAGTCAGTGTGTGTTGGAAATGAGCGTGTAATGTATACCACATATTTTTGCTAATAAAATGATAAAATACAAAATGTTGTATTGATTGTTGATTGCCTTACTGCAACACACTTTGTTGATTTGTTCGGACTGTTACGATAGACACCACTCAGGTCTGATTGTCACCCAAGTTTGACTGTCACCCAGGTCTGATTGTCACCCAGGTTTGACTGTCACCCAGATTTGTCTGTCGCCCAGGTTTGACATCACTCAGGTTTGACTGTCACCCAGATTTGTCTGTCGCCCAGGTTTGACATCACTCAGGTTTGACTGACACCTAGGTTTGACTGTCACCCCAATCTGCCTGTCAGTCCAGGTTTGTCTGTCACTCCAGTATATTTGTGAGAACAATCTGACTTTCATCCTGAGGGGCAAATCACTCCAAGAAAATCTCGTACACCTTTTGTGAAAATCCTATTGTTTTATCTGAAAATCCCCAGAAATCCTTTTGTTTTAGGGAAAATGTCGTACACTATTTGCAAGAGTGAATTGCCGCTCGTTTCATCCACTAGTCAGTGCAACATCTGATTTTGTTTTTGACTGGATATATTGGATTTTGGATCAAATTTTTATAGGTTAAATTCTCAATTTGCTTCCATGATCTTAAGATCACTTACCAAAAGTAAGTAGAAAGTAACATGCTTACCAAAATTCATAATTCTTTGCACTACCCTGTTGGGAATACGCAGTGGGGATCATCCGTGCTTTGGAAGAATGCTTGCTGTGAATAGGCTCGTAGTTGAAGAAGTGAGGAAAATTGATAATAAAGCAAAAAGCTAGGATACAGCCAATGGCGATGCAAGTTCGATTGACGGTGCAATGGCGTCGGCCCTAAACAAAAAACAAAAACCATTAGCGTGGAAATTCCTATCAGCTTTTATGTGTTTGCCAACAAGGTTTCTGATTACAACTGGCAGACTGTTGGTCCAGGCAGAGCAGTGGCGTGGCGTGACTTTTTCAACTGGGTATTCTCTATTAAACAAAAGGGTGGGGCAGGGTGTGGCTCGATGGGGCTTGATGAAAACAGAGGGATAATAGGAAGATTAAAAGGACTAGCTTTTGACATTCAATCTATTACTTTAACACTTTTCTTTTTGGTTCGGTTGGCAAGTACTGCACTGTCAGGGCATTACTATGATGAAAACGATACTTTGCTAAAAGGACCCAACGCAAATATACTCTTCGAACTCATTCTTGCATCAAAATTCCATTTCATCAAAAGTAATTCAAATCAAAACGTATCATTGAAAATCAGTAAAATTTTGCTGGTCGAAATATGTCCCAATAGTTGTTGTTGAATCCTCTAACATTTGCACTGATGTAAAGAGGAAGTAACTGTAAACACCTAATCTTGATACCTTAATACAAAAAGGCTTTCAAAAGTTTCAAAATTATTCACATAGGGCATTACACGAGTTATAAATAGCTTGTGGTATGCAGTCTAGACTTTTTCTTCATGGCCTAATCGTAATATTTTCAATACAAGTTAATATTTGAAAGAATCGAAGGTAATGAGATGAGACTGCACGATAATGCAAATAAATGCGCTCGAATAATGCAAACAAAATAGGCCAACAAGATAACTGAATACACCAGGCAACTATAAGGATATTATCCAGGCCTATCTGCATTTACTTTAATTCCGTCTCATAACACAATTAGAAGCATCCCTGATTGACAAGCAATAACAAAATTGGCATTTCAAGAGGGCACAGATCTGAGTCAGTGTAGTATTATGTAGAAGCCTACCTTTCCTTTCCACTTTGCTGTTGGTAGATTAAGATTAGGGGTCAAATGAGAGAATGATTATGAAACAGTAATACGGACATTGCAATAGCTTTTGAATGAAGTCATGTTTACTCTTTTCGATGAAGATCCATCACTCCAACCGCTCCGACGTCCATTATCTGTTTATATCGATCTCAAAACGAGACTATTTTGAAGCAACTTTGAGGCTGTACGCTGCATATTTCTCAGCGTACAAGACCATTGTTTTAGCTGATTAACGGCAAATATTATTCATTGAAAGGAGCATTTTGATTGGTTAAAGTACCGTCTAGGGTATTCACTGCGTATTCATGACCGATCTCCATTCAACATGAAGTAGCTCAATCTTCAAAGTTAGCTTCAAGGATCTCGCAGCCTCTCTATGCGTCGCAGTGTTGTTTCCATGAATTTCGTGATATTTTGTACTTGTACAAAATGTAGAATATCGAAGGTAATGAATTCAACCAGAATCAATTGCCCCAAAACATTTTTTAGTTATTACAAATATACGTCGTATTAATATTTTTTCTGAGAAATCTCAGGGTATTCACTGAATACCTTGAATACCCGGACACTACGCCACTGAGGCAGAGTGTCCCCTTCAACTGGCACTTCCTTCAAATTGGAAGTGTTTTAGAGACACAACAGCAGATAGCAAAAGAACTGGTGACTGTATCTTACAATCTAAGTTTCAATCTTACAGGCACCTACCCTGCATACGGATCAATTTTAAGAGAGTAAAGAAATTGTGTAGACAGAAGGAGTTCGTTTTCTCTCTTGGAATCCAGTGGTAATTTTTCTTTAGGCACGTGCTGTGCTTGCGTTTTTGTCATTGGCCTATTTCGATCCACAACTGGGTATATATTATCCATCGTGTTCCTTCGGACCCTTATTCTGACGTTTTATGCTCTGAGGAGTGTCAGAAGAAAAAGCTTTTAGTTCATTTGTTGTAAAATGCTTGCTTTTTCGAAGCCATTTTCAAGTTCTGTACCGCCAAAATACTGTTCAGAGTACAGACAACAAGGAAAAGAGCTGGCCATCAACCATTATCGTAGTATTAGTCTCATGGACCATTTTGCTATCTTACTGGCACTTACCTTATCGCTCGCTTTTTCACACAAAAAAGGACGTGCATTTGATGTGTTGATTTCTTTAATTGAGCTGTCTCAGATATTAAGACGGGTCTAGCAACCCACACAAAGAAATAAGAGTTGTTTCTGAAACCGTTAAGAACGTTATTCTAACATAATCGTTGACATGTGTGTGGTGAAATAAGTGAGTCTAAAAGTAACAAGGGAAGGAACTCTTGACCTTACGTCACCATGGGGCCAGAACAACTTCACTCTCTTTTTGTATGAATGGCCTAAATGGCTCACTTTCCTTAAAAGCAATACTGTAAATCCTCAAATTAGCCCCCTGGGGGCTTATTTATTTTTGATATTTTTGGTCGGGGGCATATTCGAGAGGGGGGCTTATACGAGGGGGGCTTATAAAATTATTGTAGACAATAAGCAGACATTATTAAAAGACCTTGTTTATTTTAGTAGGAATTACTTTATGAGCATTTAATTAATTACTACCAAAAGTACGAATTTGTCGTGGTAATTCAATAAAACGCCATAGGCAACCTCAGATGGCAAAAACCGTCAAACTGAGGGTCCAATTCGAGATTATACGATAGCAATGGAGACTTATTCGAGAGATGGGGGGGCTTATTGACAGTTTGTAGTTTTAGAGTGGGGACTTATTCGAGGGGAGGGCTTTTTCGAGGGGGAGGGGGGCAATTCGAGGATTTACGGTAGATAGATACTAAAGTGGCATCAGCACCCGAAACCAAATGACCTATGTACAGTGAAGGTCTATTTACCATGACTCAATGCCTTGAACAAATCAGCAAGCATGTGAGTGGTATCACGCTCACTGATTGGCAACTGGCTGATGCCACTTTAGTATCTATCTACCGTAAATCCTCGAATTGCCCCCCTCCCCTCGAAAAAGCCCTCCCCTCGAAAAATTTCCCACTCTAAAACTACAAACTGTCAATAAGCTAAAGTTCTATGTGATATCAGCATCCGTTGTTGACAACTTGCTATTTGCAGAAACTGTTTTGTTAATCAGTACGAGGCAACTTCATGTGATCAGTGTCAAACTAACCAATAGCATAGAGGCAAAATGCCTTCAATGTGGATTGGCAGATTGCTCAAACCACTTATATCTGTTGATTGCTTTTAAGATTATAATAGAGTTGTCAAGTGATGACGTCACAAAAATCTATTTTAAGAATTTTTAAAATTTCTTCCCGTAACATGAAAGAGCATCATGAAATACATCTAAATCTGCAAAATTAGTTAAAGGTATTACGAATTGGCTGAGATATGACCAGATGAGCACAGGCTCTTGCCTTATCAAACCTCTGTAATTTGATCTTGGTTCACAACTTTATTAACTGAGCCAAAATAACAGTAATCCGTTTGCAAACTTCAAATCCTCTATTGGCAATAGCTCACCCAATTTTTGATAAATTTAACTGATTTTGCATAAATGGGAGCATTTGATCGTGTAATGTGGTCAAAATTCGAAAATTCTAAAAATAGTTTTTTTGTGACGTCACACTAGAGAACTAGGGGGCTGATGAGTCTATACGGCACTCAGAAACTACAAAAGCTGCTAAAAAAAGGTCGTACCAATAACGGAAACCGGACCATTATCAGTCGGTTGATCGTCACTCCAACAAGAAGCCATATGCTCGCCACGATGAAGAAGAAAAATAATGGGAAACCAACATAAGCATGAAACCATACAAAAGCATAGCTCTTAGCCATGGATGATCCAAATGCCTTTGGAAAGCCATCAGTCAATAGGAAGAACACCAACAGTCCCGTATCAGCTATTCCCAGGGCGATGAAATATATAGCACTTGATGGGCTGCTGCCGATCCTCTTCCGCACAAAGCGCATCCATACCCCAATGGAGACGAGGTTACCCAGAATGCCAAGCAGGCATACAGGGATACCTACAGGCACACTTGTTATCCAGTTTAGTCTGTCGATGCTGAAAAAAAAACAAGAATATCAGAAAAAACAATAATTTCTAAAATCTACGATGGAAATGGATTGAGTTACAGTAAAAGAGAGGATGCAACACCAGGATGCAATGGATGTTTCTTAAACTGAACACATAAAACTGCTTCCTACGACAAAATCACATGAAACTAAGGTTGGCAAAAATATAACGAAACGAAAGCGTGAAAGCAATATTTAGGCCTATTTACAACGTGGGGGGTCACGTGATTGAAGTCCTGACTAGGGTCCAGACCTCAGTACTTGTCAAGAGGTTTCTTCAACAGCCAGTTGTCAACAATTGTGGTTGAAATCACATGAAACTTTTGATTGGCAAAAGAACATGCTGATCAAATGAAGATTCCCTGCTGGGTAATTCCACACCAACTCAACCAGCCCATCTAACCCACCCTCTTAGATCATTTTGATATTTTATCCTCATATAATTATACCACCAAAGGTTAGAAATTATTTGAAATTTCAGGTCAATACCTCTTATCAGTCAAAAGTTATAGCGACATTCCTTTTGAACCTTTTTGTGTTTGTATTTGTATCTACCTAGCATCCGAAGGTAGTTTTTAGGACACTGAGAACCTTATGTTTATCGAGAAGTGTCCTGGTCCTCCCTCTCGATGTGACCACACCTCGTGATTCCTACGCCTGGAATTACAGAGAGCTGGCGACTCTCTCCACTCTGGGTGAAAGTTTGGTCTTGCCAGGGACTCGAAACACGGACCCTTGGGTCTGTAGTCAGCGCCTCTAACAACTGAGCCATCCTCGCACGAAATAGGCCTGTTCATTCAACTCAAGCATGTACAGATTTGTTTATTCTTTGTAAAAACCCAGCTAAATGCATGTTTGAGATAAAACTTGCCTGTTTTGTGTATTTTCAAGTCCTTAATCAAAAAATTCAACCAGAAAGCATTTATTACAGACATAGAGAAAAATATTGGTCCCTAAAAGCCAAACAGTTGCTTCCAAAGATTTTCCGTCCTTGCAGTTGCGTTATTCAGTCAATTTTGAAGATGTGTCTATTTCTTATTTTTTGTCACTTTAAAAAAACACTACAACAAGAAAAATTATACATCTATTTATGCCGCATGCAGGGCGAAAAGCCATTACATTATCTGGTCCTGTACATATGACACTTCAATGCTACACAGAAGAACTGCAAAATGCTCCATCGAAAATATTCTTTAAAAAGCAACTGAAAATTTTCTTACTGAACAAGCAGGGCCACATTTACGTCTGTTGGAACCCTGGGCCCAAAGTTGACTCGGACCCCTTAAAATATACTAAAAACTTTGTGTCACGTGCACAGTACTTGGCTAAACATAGTCAAACAAAATCAACCAACTAAAAGACACGAATAAACTTGTATCCATTTTATATTTCAGTACATTCCGAATAAAACTACCCAACTGCTGAAAACTTTTCAATGATTTTATTGGGGTTTAAAACTCTCAGGACATCAAAATCTGCTGCCATTAAACATAAGGAAACAACGCGCTACTGCGACATCGGCACCTTAGTTCACACTCTTTTTATCTACCCTTTTCAGCATGGTGAAATATTTTTCACCGTAGAAACATCTTTATGGCAAATTGGGCAACAAACTAAGGGCAATCATTGCATTGGGGGAAGCTCCAACCAGGACAAGCGAAAGTTTTAAAAGCCCTGGGGTAAAAACAAAATTTTAGGCGCCCCTGCGAGCGGAGCGAGCTGAGAATTCTTATGACCAGCCCCTTTATTCCATTCTTAAAATGGAATTCATTACTTTGCGAGGCTCCCTAGCTCCATTCAAGCACAAGATTGAAATCAAGAGCACTTTGAAGGCTTTTAAAATTTTGCACGGGGCCCCCTAAATCGAAAAATGTTAGGGGGCCCCTGGGCCCGGGCCCAGTGGACCCATGGGTAAATGCGTCGCTGTGAACAAGGTCAATCAATATTTCTAAGCTGTTTTTGATACCTGCGCAATTTCCATTTTATTATTTTTCCATTTAATCATTTAATCGAATTTATTGAAGGATAGGGGGGGGGGGCTCTCTCCGCGATTAGTTTACCTATTGAGAGAGCTCCTCCTTTTAGTAATTCGCTCCATTCAACTTATCCCAGGCCTATGTATTGTATATTGTTTTAACTTTCCTATCAATGTATTAATTTTCTGCAATAATTTTCATTGTAGTTTAGTTACTTGTTAGTATAGTAAATTACATATAATTTGTATGTAGTGAATTTAAAATATATGAAACTGAAACACTACAGTTCAGTGTTTCACTTGTCATTAGGACTTTTCCAAATATGTATAGTCACGAGTGGTATATGGGCTAGATTCAAGTTTCATCTTATTTTCTTTCTTTTTCAAAAAGACTCTAAAATTTGGGCAAACTTTGCAAACCTTTTTTAATACAATTAACTACAAACTAGCATCCGAAGGGAGTTTTTAGGACACTGAGAACCTTATGCTTATCGAGCAGTGTCCTGGTCCTCCCTCTCGATGTGACCACACCTCGTGATTCCTACGCGATTCCTACAAACAATTTCGTTGTGACAAAATTTTGAAAAGCAGAGCCCAACCCTTTCCCCTCCCAATTTTACCACCCAGGACAAGCTTTGTTGCCAGTTTCAAAGAATTCCGCCTGCCTTTTTGTACTAAACTATACCAAATCTTTCATTCTTTCAAGGTATTTTTCAACCCAAATTTTGAACTCTACAGGAAGCACAATTTTGAAACCAACTTTTCCTGTTGGAGATGGTCTTATACTTTCCGAATCTTATACTTATATTCACACTTATACTTTTAATTAAACTCTTTGAATGCTAAAAGCATCATCTTTTACCTAACTTTCACATAAACTGAGAAAAATAAACCGCTTTAATTTGGTTTTCCTGACATGCGGTTCTGTGTGAAAAAGCTGCCTGGGGGGTTGAGCAAAATTCCAAGCCGGTGCTCAAGCCCTCCAAGTCTCCACGAAGCTGGTACCTATGGGACTGAATATAAAAGCTACCTTATGGTTTTGCCTCTTAAGATTTGGGTAATATGCTGCTATGTTTATGTTAAATATCCACGACAAAATTCTGAAAAGTTGTCCGAAATTTTTTTCAACAAAGTTTGTCTGCCGAAAATTTATCTGACAAAATTTTTTGTTGTTAATGTAGAACTTCAAAGTAGCAATGAAATTTGTCCACATTTTTTACAGAACTTTGGTGTTACATTCATGTAGATAAATTATCTGTACAGGTCAGTGGTGGATTTAAGGGGGGGCAACTAGGGGCAGTTGCCCATCCCTCAACAAGTTGAAGCAAGTCTGCGCCCCTTTTTGGAAATTGTGCACCCCTTTTTTTGGAAATTGTGCGCCCCTTTTGAAGAATGAGAATCAGATGAAAAAGGTTCTTGGACCGATAGGTTAATTTGCTTCAAGGATTACCTCAAAGTTATGTTGTTTATTCTGAAAAGATATCTGAAATTGTTGTATACAGCGTACTCTCGTAACCAATTTTTGAAAATTTTTCAGCACCCCTACTACTTACTGCCCTTCTTCAAATTTGCTCTGGATCTGCCCCTGGTACAGGTAGAAGGTTCTATATCTCCTCTCCTATGGCTTTGTTCAGAGTTTGAAGATTCTTTCTACTGTGTTAAAAGATTGAGTGTCCTTTTTCTGTAAAATGTATGAATGAAGAAGACTTCAGGTCTTTAGCTATGTAGGAAGTTCTTTTAACATTAAAACACATTGTTTGCAATGTGTCAAAATGAAACAAAATCCTCCCCTTTCTGTCCCTGTCAGTGGGACAGCTCCTAAGCCCAAGGTTGAAGCTAAGAACCAAAGGGTGGTTATCTTGATCACATCAAAATTTCAGATTCCAGAAGGAAAGGATGAGCTTCACTGTTTTCAAGGTCCTCTGGAAGTACAGCTGTACGAAATCACAAGGTTTGGGCACATTAAAAGGAAGGACCAGGACACTGCATTACAATCATAAGCTTCTGTCCTAAAAACTACCTTCGGATGCTACAATCCTTGAAAAAAGTCCTTGGAACACCCTGCAGTTAACGTGAGGTTTTGATGAAATAGAAGTTTCTGAACCTACAGACCCACTTCCCCCCCAAAAAATGATGGTTGAAAATCCTGCTGATAGTTACATTGGATGAATTTCAAGCTTTGAAGCTGTTGTAATTCAACATTGTTTGAAGGGGCAGAGGGGGCTGCTCCTAAACTTATGCAAAATTTTAGCTTAGTGTACCAAGACTTCTGGCAAGCATTGTAGGTGTTCTATTTGGTAAGTATTCCAAGAGGCCAGCAGACAGAAACAATTGGTTGTTTATTCAAATGTAAACAACAACTACAACTTCCTAGATACTACTTCATGTAAGTTAAGACAACAGTAGGTATCAAATATTTAATAATTTTTAAATGAATCCAGGTGGGGAGCTTTTTTCTTCTAAACAAGTTAAGCTGCTCAGGGGAATTTCCTCCCTTCTTGAGAATTTCCTACAAAAGAATTTCCCAAACAGTTCATATGATATGATAATTCTTTCCGTGGATGGTTCAGCTGGCACCCTTGACCATTCCATATAATCAACAATCAGGGCACTTGGCTCAAAAACCTTTTTGGTTCTCTCAGTGTCCCCCGGGCAACTTACTATAAATCTGATAAGATAGAGAATATTGTATTCATCAATAATTAACTTTGTATCATTTATTAATATATCTTAATGAATTATCTTACAATAATCTTATTATAATATATCTTAATATATCTTTGGTTAAAAAGTATTTGATGAATTGTAAATATGTAAATACATGAATTTGAAATTGACTTCAGGGCCCGTGCCACAGGGGGCAAGGGGCCTTAGACTCCCAATAAAGTTGTATCTAGCCTGTAATTGATCTATATGTCATCATTTCTGTATCATGTTTGTAATGTACTGATGTCACTATGCTTTGTACTCTGTTGTCGTTGATTGATTTTAACCAGATTCGTGTATTATAAGTAATTGTAATTAACAATGTAAATCAGTCGTGATTCAGAATATGATGAATACAGGCGTATAAACCAGTGTCCTTTATTAGCGTTTACGCTACAAAAGGATCAAAATCAGCTCAAAATACTTTAGATAATTTTGTAGACAACCACAAATTCAAGTCCATAAGCTAAACAGTGTTTAAAAATAGTCAGTGTTTAAAAAACTTTATATTGAGATTCAATAACTTAATTTCACAGCACGCAAAAAACAAACTCAACATGATATTATACTTTTTTGGTCACCCAACTTAATTTTTCAGTGATATTAAGAGCATTTGCGGAATAATAAAAAATTTTCACAGGTTCATCAAAATTATCTATCCTTCTTTGCAATGTTGTGCACTGCTCTATGAAATGCTCTTAGTTATTTTTCTTTCTTACCACGCAGCAACAAAAAAAGCAACTCAACAAAAATTAAATAAATGAAACATTGATCCTTACCCAAACCCTATCCTTTTGCATGGAACCACACGCAGAGAGGTGCGAAACTGCAATAGCCCCAAAAAGTAAGCTGATTAAAGCAAAGTATCACAAGACTTACAGACAATGATTAAATTGTTCTTGGATCAAATTTAAATCCATAAGTGTTAGCAAAATGTTTGCCACAATTGGGGCAAAGAAGAGTAACAGAAAACTTTCTTTAAATTGCTGGCCCTTCCAGCTTTGGGTCAGTGGCGCGAGCCCTGGACTATTGCATTGCCATTGAAAATAGGACCAAATTGTGACAAGCTTTCTGTTTCATTTTAACAATGGCAAAGCCCTTTGATCGAAATCCCTCCACCTCTACCCATATGAAAAATGAGACACAAACCAATATAACTATTATTTTTCTGCCTACATACCTGACCATTTTCTTCGCTTTCAAGTAACAAATTGTCAGCAGACAGACTTTTTTAACGAAATCAGGACAGGAGCCAGAATTTCCGCTTCATGTGACCTCTGACCTCTCCTCCATGGAGCCTCTTTTGGTTTCTTGGAACAAGACCAATTTTAGGGACGGATCCGAGAGAGGGGGAGTTAGGTGCAAAAGTTCTGGAGCCCGTGCTCCAATGGGGCCAGTAATAACCTTACACAATGTACCAGATTGTTACAAGATCTATTTACAACGCAGATTGCTTATTCTTCCAGCTACATATGCCGAATCAAGTGCTGATGGAATGAAGCTCATATTGGGGGGGGGGGGGGGGAGGGGGCTGCTCATTGTATTGTTCACATTCAGTATACTGTTATAAAGGAAATATCCTACGGTTTCAAAGGTTGCAACCCTCCCGATTTAGGTGTTAATCTCCTGTTCCCCTGATTTCAAATACATTCGTATTTTATAAGAAACTGTCTATAAGAAACGAGTACTGGACAGTCAGAAAAAATTAAGAAACTTCAGTACTCAAAGCAAGAAACTATTAAATCGTGATTAAACTGTGAACAATAAAATTTTGTAAAATCCAAGAAGATGATTGCCCTGTTTGCCTAGAAATTAAGACACAAGAGATAAAAATATACTTCCAATGTCTAAATACAGCATCAGAACAGAGGCGAATCTCTTGACGTGATAAAAAAGGTCACGAACATTTCATAACATCATTCATGACATCATAGTTAAGAAACTCTTAAGAAACAACGAGTCTTGAAATTTCTAGAACATTAAGGAACCGGAGTATTCAACGGCGACCTTTGTTTCTTATAAAAAATTTACTGATAATCTCCCGACTTCATAAAATTTTTCATAAAATTCAATTTCAAAAAATATGTTGCGCAAATAAAGACAATATACAGGAGTGCATATGAAGTTCGTCACCTTATCAGGGTCTCCAACAAAGGGGGCATCCACCTATTCTGAAAACAAAATGTTTTGTTATGGGATTGAATCTTTCAATGCCGCCCCCCACTTAGAGTCCTGTGTCGGTGTTATGAATTTTTAAAATATCGTGAAGAAATATACAATTTCCTCCGAGTCGTCTCCGAGAATGCGATTCATAAAAAACAACAAGTCTCTATAAACAACGTCATGAATCGCAAACAGCGAGCGAAGAATATATAAAAGTTCATAATAGGCAAATATCTCAAATACAAACGAATACAAGCAAAATACAACCCTCGGTTGTTCTCAATTCTCTAATCTCTAATCTTATTCAAACATTCGACCTCTCTCCATCACCAACACTCGAACTCCCCTTCTCTTCCTCGTTAATTATGCTAATTTATTCTTACGTCACGCATAGAAATTGTCTTTTATTGCAACAGTCGGAGCCCATGCTATATCTTTCTGATATTTAAACTACGCCTGATGAAATACACTTTTTGAGGGACGAACGAGCGAAATATCATCAAACCTCTTTCCAATAACTTTGATGAATTTTATTTAGCCAATCAGGTGACTTTTTACATTTTGACAACTCAGCCAATCAGAGGTAGCCTGTGCTCCAGACCCCTAACTTCAACGGTAAATTATGCCACAAAACAGTTTTTGTCGGTAAATTATGCCACAAAACAGTTTTTGTCGGTAAATTATGCCACAAAACAGTTTTTGTCGGTAAATTATTCCCCAAAAGAGAAAGGCAACTATTTTATTGGAGAAGGACATATGCTTGACTATTCACTACACTATAAATTTTTTATTGCAAACGTTTTCACATATTTATAGAAAATTGATACATATTAAGAAATATTGTTCATAGAATACTACATTGAATAAAGCAAGATAAAATAAAGAATTTCATCTTGAATTTAGATGTAAAGAAATTCTTACTTCCCTCTTCGAGTTCACTTTCCCAGGGTTTTAAGGAAATTTATTTTTTGCAAAAACAATATCATTTGTGGAGTGATTAAAAAACAAGTCAGGTATACATTTTTGCCAATGGACCAAATATGAACAATTAAAAATCTTCAGATGTTTCATATTCTTTGGCTGGAACATCTACTAGGGGGAGGGGGCTGGGGGCTCTGTTTCAAATAAACACATACAAAGGCCTACGCATGGTTTGATAAACACCAGAAGCTATTAAAGCTTTTAAATATTGTTCGTCTTGTTATTTGGCAAAAACTTGTATTTTAAAATGGACATACAGACTGTCCTCGAAACATTTTTACCTGAAAAGTTTCCCTGGGTGCCAGAGCCACAAAATATTGGGCACGTAAACAAAATGCCAAGCAGAGAAGCAGAGGAGTGGCTAGCCGAGAAGAAGGACAACTTGCTCTGGTACCTAAGGTCTCGAATACTTGTACCCAGTGGGATAGCTTGACCTTCCAGGCTAGGGCGTTGGAAGGTCGTGAATAATAAAATTTACTGACCGACATAGAGAAAGATATAAACTCAGGTGTCAAGTTTATGGAAAACCAAGTTTATGGAGCATGCATATAAAAATCCGGCCATTCTCTTCAGTATGCTTTTTGCCTATTTCAGCGGTTTAAAAATTTCGGGGGGCGATTCCCGAGAAAAGGTTGGGAAACACTGGCCTATTTCGCCTACCGATATACGATTTTACCGACAAACCAGGAAATTTTTGCACCAACTTAAAATTTACCGACAAACTCATGAAGAATTGGGGGTGTCACACCCCTTACATCTCCCTGCTAGCTATGCCGCTGCTTAGGCAGTGTTGTAAAAACAAGATTCTGAGCCAGAGATCACACAGTTTGGTCTTTTTTCTCTTTCTCTGTAACTCAATGACTCTATTTACAAATTAAGTGAACATAGTTAGGCAAATGACAAACTAAAAACTTAATTAACTTTCCCTCTCATCGCAGTAGACTTACGTACTCGATTTGAAACAGAGCCTCTTTTAAAGTACTGCTACTAAATAGGGGGCAACCGCTCCTGCATGACGGGAGACTTGTGTAATCGAATATCATTTTATTTCACATGTAACTTCAGCAACTAATTACTAGTTTGTATCAATATCAATTATGTTTAATATAAAAGAGGATAACTTTCAACGAATTAAATTGGGAATCAGAGACTTTTCATCATCAGGGTCTAAGTTTGTTATCAATACGTACTGTCAAGTCAAATCAAATCAAGCTACATGACAGCACCGTCAATGGAAGTGTATTCAATATTACTGGTAGTAGTGTATAATACATGATGATTTTCATATCAATAAAATACACACATTACAACCATCTTAGAGCATAAACAGAAAATATCAAACACAGGCCTGAAATTTTTTGCTGTAAAATGAGTCTCTTTTGAAGAAAACGAGGCCTGTTTCTTATACAAGGGGGATTCCTATATTAGGGTACATGATGATTTTCATATCAATAAAATACACACATTACAAACATCCTAGAGCATGAGCAGATAATCTATAACAAAACTGTTTGTACTTGAAAATAAGAAACATTTCAGGCTTAAAATTGTTATTTATAAAAATGAGCCCCTTTTGAAGAAAATGAGGCCTGTTTCTTATACAAGGGGGTTTCTTATACGCGGGTACTTTCTGTAGATTTATAAAAAAATAGGACAATAAAAAGTATCTCTAAAGAGCTTTCGAGCCATGTGTTCTCGTTTTAGTACAAAAACAGGATGCAGGACTCAACATAGAAAATCCACCCTGTGATTAAAGGCAATCTGTCTCGTTGTGGATTGGTTAACGAGAACAATAGCAGGAACAATAGCCTAAACACGATTCCAGCGCTCCGCCATATTTTTTACAATGCGATCAATTAAGGGGAGACTGGAAACAATAAAAATCCTACAATAATAGTAAACAATAATAATTGTTCTTATAACCAATCAACGTCGTGACAGATTGCCTTTAATTTAGACTGTGAGGAAATTTGGAACTATTTCAAAGGAAAACTTTTTTCTAGGCGACCCCGTTCTGGTACGGCCAGCAGTTCCATTTTGAACGGTTCTGACGGGTCCCGTTCTAAAGCAAAGCCGAGCTGGACTCATTTTAGTCCGATTCCAAACGGAATTGGCCTCAATTTAGCACGGAATCGGCCTCGTGTAAACACTGCCTTAGACTTGTTGTGTAAGATTCAAAGTCTTTGAAGTAGTTTTTTCATAACTTAATATTTCTTAGTTCTATTCAGAATTCTATATAGATCCACAACTGGATATATATATTTCCTAGCGTACAGTTTTGAATCTATGTTCTGACATTTTATACTCTGAAGAGTGTCAGACGAAAGGCTTTAGCATGACTCGAAATGTTTGCTTTTTCAAGGACATTAATAGCTTTCTGTTATCAAACAAGAATCTAGTTATGATAATTTTAATAGCAGCTGGTATGATTCTGCCAAAACCTTCCCACACTGAGAACATCAAGACAGAAGTCCACAGCTATGACGTCACTTACCCATAAAACTCGGTCTTTGAATAAATTCATGTTTCTTTTTACGTTGTTGCCATGGAATTTGTAAGGATGCAAGAAAACAGTTTTAAAATCATACTCGTTCCAGGCCCTATCGGTGTTGCTAGTCCAACTGCCCCAGCCATACTTCTTCTGGAGATACAATCCTTCCATGAACTCCACATTTTTTATGTCTTCCAAGAACATCACCGCCATTGGAGTTGCTACCTCAAGAAACAGTCTATGGTCGTAAAATTTCTGGCCTAAAAGTGCGTACTTCTCTGAAAGCCTTTTTGGAATATAAATAATATCTGATAATGCTCCAATACAAACATCCGTTGTTCCTAAATTCTTTTCCAGTTGTTGAAACATTTTCAAATCCGTGAATGTTGAGTTGTTCTGCATTTCTACGTAAGCACTCTTACATCTCTGAAGGCAGTTCGCTCTCCTCCACCAGGAGCTAATATCCGATATATATATGTTTTGTGTCGTCATTTCTCCCAAACTAGTGAACCATACTTTGTTCCTATCTAATTTCAGAAAGTTCCACCAATTAACTATCATGTCATCGTTAACATACAGGTAACCATTATACCCAGGGTTCCGGCGAATAGCCTCGACCAAGCACTGATATCCGTAATAGCCATATTCATTTTTGGGTTGATCAATACGAACGACGGTGTAATTTGCACTAATTTCCGGACCGCATATCATAAAATTCGGAAACACGGGCGAATAGAATTTCTTCAGGATTGGTATTGTGTGGTAAAAGGGATGGTTGAAATTGATCGCAAGAAATAAATCCGAGAATATTGCCGAATTCTTGGAATCTCTGGTAATACGATTTTGGCATAACTTTTTGTTTTTTTCTGCCCATATCCATGGTATCTTGCATTGTATTGATGGACTTGGTGTCATTCCTGAAATTAAATTTAAACAAATTGACAAAGAGATAACACTGTTTCAGAGAAACCTCAAAGCAGGGGGGGGG
>NW_027019653.1:2848366-2870079 GCF_013076305.1 Rhopilema esculentum
AAAAGGGATGGTTGAAATTGATCGCAAGAAATAAATCCGAGAATATTGCCGAATTCTTGGAATCTCTGGTAATACGATTTTGGCATAACTTTTTGTTTTTTTCTGCCCATATCCATGGTATCTTGCATTGTATTGATGGACTTGGTGTCATTCCTGAAATTAAATTTAAACAAATTGACAAAGAGATAACACTGTTTCAGAGAAACCTCAAAGCAGGGGGGGGGTGGGGAGCTTTGGCCCCCCCACTTTTTGAAAAAATACAAAATATCAAGAAAGAACCACCTTCAAAGCCTCTTCATATACGGTTTTAACCCCCTTCCTCCACTTTTTTAGACCCCCCCCACTTTTCTAAACGCTCTGCGTCGCTTGTGCCCGAAAGGACATAGAGCTTAAATGCAATCATGGACGTTTTTAAAAATCTCAATCAAGAGCCGATTTCGTGGTGGAGCAGCATAAAAATCTCTAAGTGAAGCCATATTTTTTATTGTATTTAGAGCATCATCGAGGATCATACAAATTTCCTGTTTTAAACCAAGAAGTTCATCCTGAATCCAACTTAACAGATACCCATAGGCCATACAAACAAACTGGGTCTTTGGCGTGAACATTCAACCCTTAAAACATCTATTAACGAACCCTTCCTGCACATTTAAGCACTGTCTGAACTCCAAGCAATCTGCTCTGCATAATAAAACGAGTACTATTTTTCTTTTCATAAATCGGCGCTCTGAGAATTTTAAATTACTCCTTCTTGCCTACATATGCGACTTGTGGCTTCTTGCCTACATACGGGATCGATCCAGGCCGGGATCGATCCCAAACTGGCACGGATGGGCCTTCCGTTTACACGGGAATGCTCGGGATCGATCCGCTATCCGTGCTAATTTGGGTTCGCTTTGGAAAGCGTTCCAGTTTGGGATCGATCCCGTCTCGTGTAAACGCTCGAAAAGGTGGGATCGATCCCAAATTAGCACGGATAGGAAATGAGGCTAATAAATTATCCAATTGGAGGTGCTTTGATCATGATGCTTCGAGCTTTTTTCTATCAGATATTGCGCGCCTTTTCGTTTCTCGCCCACCAGAAGAGAAAAACAAAATAATACGGAGGAATTTTTTTACAACTTTATTGACAAATTTAGCGAACAGGCCTCAACTTATGGGAATGATTTATTCTCGACATAGATTGAGGCAGCGTCGCCTGTTGGCAACGCTTCACGCTCTTCCTCCTCATTTGGGTAGGCCGCTATAAAGTTTTTATCGATGTCCTCATAGGCAGGGAATTTTGCATAACAATCTAGCAAACTGGGTAACCGAAGTTTTTAAAGTTTAAGTCATAAGAGTAAAGGCAAAGGCAAATGACCGGAAGTTGCGTTTCCGGAAGCATGAGAAAAGCACAGTCAGCAAAATTTCAACTTTTGTATTTTTCAAATCTGAGTTTAGTGCGATAGCCAGCAATAGACTAAGTATGAGTACCTCAGTCTAAATAAAGCCTTTGGTGAAGTTTTAAAACTAGGTCTACATTTCACTTTATCTAGCACTTCAGATTACGTCAGGAAACCAAGTTTCAGCTAAACAACTTGAATAGTTGCAAAGTTACAGTGCAAGACCCAATGTAGGACTGAGTACAAGAACCATAGTTTAAAAATTGCTTTTGTAAAATTTTTAAAGCTTTTTTGCATCCCATTTTATCCAGCACGTTAAATAATGCCAGAAAAAGTTTCAACTTTATAACTTGCAATGTTCAAAACGTTGTAGTGCTATACCAGAAAGAGAACTGGGTACCAGTACCCTTGTCCAAAAATAGCCTTTGGGGACTTTTTTGAAGCTTGATATGAACTTCATTTTATTCAGCATATCGGATTGTGTACTTGTACCAAACTTCATGCTATTATCATAACATGCACAATTCTACTGCTATGCGTCTGCACTATCAGGAAACTCGAGAAAGCAAGTTGTTTGATAAAACGAAAAGTTTCCACAGCCATAACTTTTTGCTTATAGGTCAGATCACAGCTCTCTTTTAAAATCTTTTGCTCAGTTTTGCATGTTCTTTCCGATAGTATTATCAGATTTGAAAAATTCAAAAGTTGAAATTTTGCTGACTGGGGTTTTCTCATGCTTCCGGAAACGCAACTTCCGGTCATTTGCCAGAATGTTCCCAGGGCTTAAAATGATCAGTTGCCTTTACTCTTATGTTTTAAACTTTAAAAACTTCGGTTACCCAGTTCGCTAGACTGTTATGCAAAATTCCCTGTCAATCATACCGAAGATAATGAAAGTGTGCATTATCTTTGACCATACTTAGAACGAATAGGCTCCCAGTCCTGGCCATCGTCTAACTTCGAAGTTTTGTACTCCAGCGTGATCTTCAGGAGTAGGGCCGTTTATTTGTGGCTCCAAATAAACATTTTGTTACCACTTTACGAATTCGAAGCCATTTTGTTGTCGTTTTTCCCACAAATTTGCCGCTATCAACGCTATTTTCTTTAAGTTGCTAATGATATAACCATGTACGTTCCTCTCTAAGGGCCGATCTGGGATCGATCCCGTGTAAACACGTAATGTTTTGGGATCGATCCCGTGTAAACGCGAGCGAAATTTACGGATCGATCCAGATTGGGACCCCAAACTGGATCGATCCCGTTTCTCCCGTGTAAACGGGGTCTTAACGTTGAGTTGGAACGTTTCTATGTCTTCTGGCAAGGCTTACGCTAAGAACAAATAATAGTTTAAAGATGTTTATTAATAATATACAAGGAAAATCTTGCGGATTGCAAATTTGACAAAGTTCAACCAGGAGGCGATTTGTAGATAGTGAAATAAAACGCTTGTAAAAAATTTGTGTAACTGCTAATATATGCTCCGTTTACTCACAGTCCGCTTACAATAACAGCTTTTCGAAGAACTTTTGGTGCGACTATAACAGGAGTCTACTGTACTCGGAATGGGACCCGTGGCTTCGAGTAACTTTGAAAAGTAACGAGACATGCGAACCGAATGAGCTTATTACATATAAACTTCTAAAGAAATGCATGAAAGTTACTTACTGTATATCAATGTGACAAGATGCAGGGCAAAGGCAACGAGAAGCAAACTGAAGAGGCACTTTGTGCGTTTCATTGTTCCTCCAAACTCCGCTTCGGCTGCAGATGTCTTGGTTGACAGCAGAATCAAAACTGATTGAAGACGAACTCCTGGCCAATCGATTCAGTACGTTCAAGTCTTTGTTGCCGGAAGACAAGGCCGCACATTGTCTAGATGACCTTCGAGATCTCACTGTCAAGGAATAGGGCTCCGCCCCGTTTACGTCATGATTTTTCGCGCAATGCACGATGGGAAGAGAATGCGGACACAGCGCACGGCCTTCGCGAGTGAACACACTGAAAAACAATACGCTCTCCGAGAACGAAGTTTTTAAATCGATGATGGCGGCTACTGAAGTTGTTTTTTTAAACGAGGATGATGTGCCAGGCGCAAAACTGTTAAAGAAGCCATCAGAGTGCAGTGTAACGGAGCTGAAAAGATGGCTGGAGTGTCGTGGAGCAAAGAAGAGTGGCACAAAGAAAGTCCTAATCGAAAGAGTCGAAGGTTGTCTGAAAATCAAGATGAAGATTGATCCCAAGATTGATGGCGGTAAATGGTACGAAGCGAAAGCTAGCAAAATTGGAGCTGCAGATGCACCTATGAAGCCAAGTAAAGAGGATACATTGTCAGAGTCTAGTTGGAAGGATTTTCCTTCCAGAAATATCCCACCAATGTTTAATTATGGAAACATTTATTATTATCTGATTGAGTCTGTTCCTATGGTTGCTGACGCTTTTGGGAATGATAGTAGCAGTGATTCAGATTATGGAGAAAAAGAAGAATTCCAAGTTGCAACAGCAAAACCATTGAAAAAAGGAAGTAACCTGGTAAAAAGCAAATTTTTAGAAGATGTTCAAGACAATGAAGGTTATGACAGCTATGCACTGCGAGCACACATTCATCATTCAATGAAGAAGGAGCTGCCATTGAGTACACAGATTGCCTTGAGCAAGTCAAGTGGATTTGTTAAGTCAGCCTCCTGTACTTGTGTTGCAAAGTCATTAGGGAGGTGTGCCCATGTTGCAGCCTTACTGCTGTTTCTTAATGATTATATAACAAAGAATACTTGCCATGTTGAAGTACCAAAAACATCTTTGTCATGTAATTGGAATAAAGGAAAAAGAAGGAACAAGAACCCAATGGAGCTGCACAAAGCCATTTACAATTCTCCGAAAGAGAAGGTGGAAACGTATTACCAGGATCCTAGGCCAGTGAAATACAGAAAAACTGATGATAAATTAAAGGCAACATTTGTAAAGGATTTGCAAACCATCAGTGCAGCAAAACAAGAATTGTCAATGTGGGAAACAATCCTTCACATTGAGTATGAGGATTTTGAGCTTGGCAAAAATGACTTTTCTATTTATAAAGCCCAGGTTGATCAATTTGTCCAAGCAATACAAGATAGTTGTGATAGCCTTTGTTCAGCAAGAAGTTCATGTTGTGTCCCAGGCACAGAGGAACAAAGTGAATCGGAAAAATGGTTTTTGGAACGCTGGCCCAGAATTACTGCATCCAAGTGCAAGTTAGTGACCGTTTTAGGAGAAGATGTTGCTTCAGAACACCCATCAAAACTCAAGCTCTACAACTTTTTATACCATCATTTTTGGTTTCAAGAGAGAGTCCTAACTGGTGACATGAAGTATGGCATTGAAATGGAACGCATAGCAAGGCATGCTTATTGTAGTAAAACAGGAGCAAGTGTTATTTCAACAGGATTCTGGGTGAACAAAGAATACGCTCATCTTGGTGCTAGCCCAGATGGCATCATCATTGAAGATGATAAAGAAGTAGGCATCATAGAAATTAAGTGCTTGAAAATATTTAGAAGCAGAAATGTGGAGGATTTACTGTCTGACATAAGTAAAGGAACAATTCCAAAGAAACTTATTCAAAGACAGTGCTTTCTGATACATGATGATGGTAGTTTAAAACTCAAACAAGAGCACAAGTACTACTATCAAGTACAGCTTCAGCTATTGGTAACTGATCTCAGTTTTTGTGATTTTGTTCTATATTCAGGCAAAGGAACAATACACATCGAAAGAATATTTCCTGATAAGACTTTGCAATATCACATTATCAGTGCTACTTATGCCTACTGGTATTGTATTTTTGTTCCAGAATACTTTTTAATGCGTGTACCAAGAAAACTACTTCCACTTGTGTTTAGATAAAACAATTTGAGAGAATATGCCTATCATTTTAAGTGGCAATCAGCTGTCAAACACTCCTGAATAGCAAATTTTTGTTGTGTTTAGATATAAAGAATAAATTTGATGCATATTTTCATCACTTTTAAAAATTGTTGAGATATTTTGTCATTTTTGCACCTCCTTTTCTGTCTTTGCAACTGGAGCAACTGGTATATTTTTTTGAAAAATCAGAAAAAAGCAAATTTGGTACTGCTACATTTAGATCTCAGTAGCCAGAAAAAGCTGGTTAATTATGGTATGCTACCATTTTTATCAGTTTTCAGAAAAATTCTATTTGAAATTCATTTGCACATTTAAGACAAAGAAGTTAGATTGGGAGAGGGGTAAAAAGATAAATTTAAAAAAGATTCACTTATTGCCTTCAAAATATATGAAAATACTTCTCAATGATCTAATGTCTTTATTTAGCATTGGATACAAATAAAGCTTATTAATAAAATTAGATGTATTGAATTATACCAACTGATACCCCAAGATAGAGCAATTTATCTAATGTGGCACCCAATCCATGCTTGAATTGTTTGTGATAGAATAACTGCCCCCTCTCATAAGTATTGATTTACATAATATATAATGTGATGTGTACTACCCAAATGCCATAGATTGTATACAGGGGCATACCTTGACAAATTGGGGTGAGGGGTGTAAATGAGTGTATTTGCTGACCCAAATTCAACTCTTGCTAGTCAGTGTATAACCTATATTACAGTTAGATATTGTGAATTTATTTAGCGACTATGCATAACAGTACCAACCATTCGTAAAATTTACCAGCCAACTTTCTAAAGCAGTGGGGGTGTACCACCCCCGGTAGGTTCCTGAGTGTATATTTCTAGGTCTTACAGGCTGAAGGAATTCTTTTTATGTGTCAATTCTACTTCAATATGAGCTTGCTTTTAGAAAACATTTTTCACATTAACTATGTTTTGTTTGGACTATGCTGTATCATATTGTGTGTTTTTGGAGAGCCTAAAATATCCCCTATCAGTGCGTGTGTATTTTAGGAAGCCCCTCAAGGTAATACAATAATGACAAAACAAGGTTATGTTATTTAGAAAGACATGGTTGAAAGTTAACTAGGCAACATGCCACATAGACTAACTGTGAGGCAAGGCTTGCAAGGTTTAATGGTATGACATTGCTGATCAGTCTAAATTTCTTCAGGCGCTCATTAAATCTCTCAACATGTATTCTTGCCTGGGCTATACGTTTGGTCAAAAGTTCTTCTTCTTTGGTAAATGCACTTCTTTTCCCCAAAAATGGTGGTATAAAAATTGTTGCCTGTTTCTTTAACAAAATGTCCTGAATGGTGAAGCCTTTGTCAACAAGCAGTGCATCCCCTGGGTTTATATGCTCAAGAATTCCACACCTTTCAAAAAGCGTCACATCATCGATACTGCCCTCAAACAGGTCAGATATAAAGCAAGCTGCACCATTTGGAGTTACAGCAATCAAACACTTCATTGTATTGTGATTTTTGTAAGAGGAATACATGTTTCCTTGCTGTGAATAATTGCTAGGCATTTCACAAAAGAATTCAGTACAATCTACTGAGCATCTGACATTTCTAAATTGCTTGAACATTTTTGGAAGGAATTGTTGCAGTTCTTGACGTGGGGGCATCATGAGAAACTTGTAGTCCTTGAAGAAGTGAAATATAAATTGGATCCATGTTGTGAATATTCTTCTGACCACAGTGCATGATATGTCATACAGATATGAAATTGTTTGTATGTTGAACCCCCTTCTCAAACGTAACAATGTTATAAACATTTGCTCTTTTGTTGAAATTTGCATTGGCACTCTTCTACCTTTGCCATTCTTCTCCTTCTGATCACACAAATAGTTTAATTCGAATTTTGCAGGCCCTAGAAAATTGTAAAGAGCTTCAAACTGAGCTGAAAATAGTCCAGTAAAATACTTGCACTTTGCATCATCTTTAAGAATAGCTTCGCATTCCATCAGTTGTGGGCATGTTTGTACATCAGTATTCATGGAAGAACTTCCAAATATTTTCATTTCATTTCGTAGCACCATATTTTCAACTTTTGCACCTAGTTCGTATTTGCTGTAAACAGTCTGTGTTTCTTTATCACAGTGGCTTGGGCTACTGCCCTCCTTCTCTGCCTCTATGTCTGAATCGTGTCGACTTCCTGAATCCCGGGGGTTTTCGTCTAGCAAGACTACAGATTCTTCTACAGATTCGCAGTTAATTTTTCTTTTGGCTGCTGCCATCTCAAGTTCAGGTATCGCATTCCTTTTTCGACTTTTAGAATTCTGCCGTTTTAAAGACCTTGCAACCAACGAATCAACCTGCGACTCAGTCAGTGTCGCGGTTATCGGGTCTGGATTTTCAGCAGTAGGACCTTTCCTTCCAATGAAATGTTGTGTGCAGATGTAAGTGTCCTTTTTAATCTGGTCTAATGAATAAAAATCTTTCCTCCCGCATGAATGTTGCCATCGCTTTGCCTTCTCTGTCCTCTCGTTTTCTCGCTGCTTTTCCCATTCAGACATGTTAGGTTTGATACGACCAGGCTTTGGAAATCGTATAAATGTTGTTCCATCTGAAAGCCTCTCGGGGTATCGACTGTCAGCATTACAAGTACCCCAGCAACAATGCTTGGTTGCTCCTTTAGGTCTTGCGACTGTCTTCTTGTTCATCGTCTTCACGGTTACAGGTCTTTCTACGGCACTCTAACACTAGGCCTAACGTTGTTGTCCGCACTCCCTTCCCATGATTCAGTGCGTGGATCAGGAAGAAACTATAAATAGAATCGGGGCGCAGTCCTATTGAAAGCGATATTGGCGGCATACAAGGAAAGAATGTCTGGGTGGAAGGCTGACCTTATCCTGCGGGCCTACGCAATTTTCTCTCGCTTGAAACAGCAAGTTGAGCCTGAATTTTCTTCACTGCAGCTACTTCAGACAACTGATGAAATAGCCTGTACATATGAAGATGTATTTAAGTTGAAGTGCAGCCATTTGCCTTGGACTTCAGATTTACGAGGGGACTCTAGCGTTCAGTTTCATCCAGCTGTACGATTATCTTGTTCTTCGCACCACCAAATTTAAACGTTGAAGGGTTTAAAGTTTAAAATGTTGAAGAGTACGGGGAACAAAAAGCTCAAATCTTTCCAGTTCTTTTATGATGGATATATTAAGAGAATTGATGTGGCAAAGGATTCAAATTTTACTTTCTTTGATGTGCGTATGAAGGCATCAATGAAGTCTACTTTATACAAAGTGCTGGTGGTTCTTGATGGTTCTGGCAATGTTTCATTTGCTGCCTGTACATGCCCGGCTGGTGCTGGTATATCTGGCCTTGGCAATTGTAATCATGTTGGAGGAGTTCTTTTTGCTTTGGAAGATTTCAACAGGAAAGGCTACAGAAATTGTCCTGAGCCTGTCTCTTGTGCTTCCAAATTAGCAGCCTGGAATGTCCCATCTTTTTTGCTTCAGTTTCTCCTGCATCTATTGATGACGTTCTTATCAAGAAGATCAGATTTGGCAAAGATGATGTTCAGTTAAAAGCCATAAAGAATATTTGCCATGATCCTCGTCAAATTGCACATCGTGGAATAGATGAAGAAAGGGTTGAAAAGCTGAAACACTCTCTTGCTTCTTCCATTCCAAACAGTTGTTTCTTTGCTTTCCATTCTTTTCCTGATATATCTTCAGCAAGCAGTTCTTCTATTGTCACAGAAATGGTTGATTCATTGGATTCTCCTTTTCAAGATTCTTTTGTTAATTTATCTGTTTCTGACACTCACAAAAATTCAATGGCATTCAGCGATGATTATGATATATCCTGTTCCAATTTTAAAGATATGATGGACTACCATACCAAAAATAATATGTATCAGGCCTTGCCCGGAAAGGCGCTCGATCGAGCGCGCGCGCCTAGAGCGCACCAAAGAAAGCCTTGGAGAGCGGTTTATAGAGCCCCTCAAAACGTAAAAACAATATTAACACGGAGCAAAGTAAATTTTTGGAATTTGTTGAATCAACTTGATCAAGCATAAACAATCTTCCCAACAGACCGCAATATTATGATTTGCGTAAGATTACCATTTAAGAAAAAATTCAGCAAATTCAACGTTGGGTTTTCGATATCATTTTTAATCTAACAACCCTCTAATAACCATCAAGAATACAGGCCATCAAGCATATTCTCCGGCAGATTTATTTGATTTTCGAGCAAGCGTTAATCTTCTATTGAAGTAAATTTTATTTTCTTTTTTTTAATAACTTAAAATCGCCTCTGCAAATCAGCGATCACGTTTCCGTCCAAATTATCGCATTATTTTTCATTTGCTTTTGCGAGTAGTAGATGTTCTAGCGTTTCTTATAGAATGGATAACATGAAAAAAGGAACAAAGTTAAATGTTCGATTTAAAGCCATGCGTTTTGATGAAGCAATATGTGAAGCTGAACATAACAGTAGTGATACTGACACTGATAAAAGCTCATCGCATGATGGCAACTTACATATCTAGAAAAATCTGAACAATTTTGCGACTTTGTTCTGTTATATTTATATATTTACATTAACATAGTGTTTGTTGCGTGTTTTGTTATTTCATATTATGGTGCTTTCTGGTATCACCGTTGAATTTCATATTTAACATTCTTCCGAAGCTTTTGATATGAAGCTCTCGATTTTCTAAAGCTCTCGAAGGATGCTCTCAAGGAAATTTACTTAGAGGTGCGAAATAGAGCGCCTAGAGTTTCTAAGGGGCTTTTTTTTATGGAGCACCTTCATTTTACTTAGAGCAAGGTCTGATGTATCTTCCATCAACAGCTATTCTTGATATTGAAAAAGAAACCCGTGGTCAGCCATCAAATTCTTCTTGGAAACAACACAGATTATATCGCATCACTGCATCAAATTTTTACTCTGCTGCTGTCACTACTGTTGAACCATCGTCTAAGTTAAATTCAATGTTCTACTCATCTTTCTCTTCTGTAAGCATACGGCATGAAAAGGCTTACGAGTCCCATGTTCGTTCTTTATATTTGGAGACTTTGCTACGCAATGGCTTCAATGAAGTTTTTGTTGACGAGCCTGGCCTTGTATCAAGTAATCATTCTTTTCTTGGTGCATCCCTGGATGGTATCGTAGAGCATGGTCAAGACTCTTGGGGACTTGAAATCAAATGTCCTTATTCAAAATTTTCATCTTCTCTCGATGATGCTGTTGCAGATAAGAAGTTTTTTTTAAAAACTAAAGACACATGTGGTAGAGCTCAAAAAGGAACATGCCTATTACTACCAAATTCAAGGTCAAATGTTTTGCTCTGGATTAAGAAAAGTTGATCTGGTGGTCTGGTTTGGGGATAACCAGCCCTTGTTCATTCAATCAATTATGTACGATGAACATTTTGTTCAAAACTCCATTCTTCCTTAGCTGAACTTCTTCTATCGCAGAGCTGTATTACCAGAATTCTTTACAAAGCGTGTAAAAAGAGGTCTCAAATTATACCTTCATGGTGGCTGGGAGAAGTTTTCTTTAGAATTATAAATTGTTTAAATTTTGTGAATCTTAAATAATAAATGACTCGGTATAGAGTGTTTATCAGGAATACCACTGTTATAATCACTAGTTTTGTCATTTGGCAAATTCCACTAAATCTATAAATACAATCTTTTGAAATTGCAATACCATTAATAGATATCTACAATATAATGGATAAGCAAACACACAAACAAACTCAAAATTAAGGATAACCCCACAAATTGAATTATGTCACAAATTAAACATAACAGATTATGTTTCAAGAGGAAGTAAACCATAAGCTACCACGTTATTATTTTTATGAACTTTTCCTTTATCTTTTTATCTATGTATTTTACAATATTAAATAAAATATGAAAGAGTTATCGTGTAAGCAACAGTGTTACCATTAAAGAATTATTTTTTACAGTCTTTCGTGTAATACAAATATGAAAGAGTTATTGTGTAAGCAACAGTTTTACAATTAAAGAACTATTTTTTATACTATTAAATGTAAATTAAATATGAAAAGTTTTTGTGCAAGCAGCAGTGCTATATTTATTAATCATATTTTCACTTACAATGTAATACAGATTTTGAGAAATTAACATAAAAAGGAAGGTTTGTTTATAGGTTATGCTTTATTTAAGACTTTTGCTCCTTTCTATTCGTGTAGTAGGGCTGAATACGATGAATTAATTTATTTACTAAATGTGGCAGGCTTAACTATAAATGGAAGGAAATTTGTTAACATACAACAAACTTTAAAAATTTGATTAGCTAAAGGACTTAAGGATAAAGGAAGACAGCCATCAAGAATATGGTAATCCTTAATCCTTCCAATGGCTCTTTCAACATGAATACGGACTGCAGCTATGTTGGCAATTTTTTCAGTTTCTTTTGGTGTTAGTTGGGCACGATTCCCTTTAAACGGAGGAATGTTGAGAGTGACACCAACTGGTAAGATAGCAGCAATATCAAAACCGCAATCTGCCATTACGTTGTCACCAGGTTCAAGGAGAGAGATGAGACCAGATTTAATTGTTATTTCTTTATCAGATACACGGCTTGACCACAGTTTAGATACAAATGTGATTGCCCCAGTAGGAGATATTCCAACAAGGGCTTTCCAGGTGTTGTGATGCTTATACTCTGACCAAGTTTGTGACTGAGCTTTCATAGATGAAGGGACTTCTGTAAAAATTTCTGTACAATCAATGATTATTCGTGTGGATGGGTACAGTTTAAATTCTTCTGGCATTAACTTTTGGATTTGTTCTTGAGACAGGAAGGGAAAGAGAGAAGGCAATTCATGAAACAAGAAGTTGATCCAAGTAGTAAAAATCTTTGAAACTTGTCCACTTGAGATACCAAATCTATCTGCAAGATCATTTACAAATAAACCAACTTTTAGACGCATTAAAACCAAGACAAATTCTTCAAAGTGAGATAACTTGCGTTTGGGACCAGATTTCCCATATTCATCTGGCCTGTCCCGCTTGTCTTTAGATACATCATGTGACTTGGATCCCCGCCAATAAGAAATATTATCCAACTTTGGTGCTAAATAATTAAAAACAGCTCCATCATCATATTTCAACTTATAAATGGAGAAAAGTGACTTTTTTGCAATGGAAAGTTCAGCATTCAATTCTGAAACATTAAGGGACAGTTCATCAATTTTCTGTTGGAGAGTGACATTCTCTCACGTCAGTTGAAGATAAAGGAGGTGCATAACAATGATCTGTCATAAGATTGGAATAGGAAGCATCATTCGAGTAAACTGGCGTCTTGACAAAAGAAAGTTACAAACAAAATTGACGACAAACAAAATAACAGTTTCTCATTTGACATGTATATGTTCAATCAATCTAATCCTTGATCAGTGGCATCTTCTAGCACGTTTTATCCATTAAACTTTTATTTCATTATTTCTTGCACTCTGAGCAATATACCGATACTCGGTCCTGCTCAGTATCGATGTAGATGTAGAAAGTTTGGTCTGAGTTGAACATGTTGAAAATAGAGATGACTCTCTTTCAACAGTATCAGGCAAGGCAACATCTTCTTCTTCATTAAAATCAGGAAAAGAACAAGAAAGAGGAAGGTTGAGAATAAACAGATGCAGTGCGATCCTTGGGTGCTTTTCGTGTCGTCCGTGTAGTGGTTGTCTTGGGATCAACGAACAGCTTCAGAGAAGGAACAGCATAGGCCACTAACTTCCTCCAGCGGAGTGGATTTCACTTTATATCAGAAGCAGTAAAGTGTTCTTCGCATAAAACAGTGTTTCTAGTAACCATGAAACCATCAGAGCCATCGCGTCTCTTAATCAAATTGCACCAGTGATTTTTCCTTGGATTCTTTTGAGGGAATGAAAAAAAATGTAGGCCCGTCCCCGTACCGTCCTTGTTATATTGAAAATTATAACATCCAAACGCTGCGCATTGTCTTCCTAACGATGATTTCTTCTTCGTTTGATCATTAGAATTTGCCTCATCGTTATTTTCAGCCATAATGATAACAATAAAACAATGATAAACTAAGAACGACAATATGTCAAACCTCCACTGTTCACAGCTTCGGCAACTTTTCTTACAGCGTTAGCTTCGTTTTCGATTCCCTGTCTCGTTTTCAAACATGAATGTGAAAACGGTCTAGTATAGTCTATTTTCAGCGGTTTTTTTCTTCATCTTGCCTTCGTTACCAAGTTTTAATAATAGTTAATGACTAAGCCACGCTTTAGTAGTATCTACAATGCCTGCCAAAAGTCTTGGAACACTGAAATCAATTTTAAAGGTCAAAATCAATCATCCCCCTCTCCCCTACAGAACAATGTTGGTTTACTATCAAGCGGGTTAGGATTTTAGGAAGCAATTTCTTTTGCGCTTCTTATATTATATTTCTTTAAATCATCAACATTGTTTGAGGGGGAAGAGGGCGGAAGTAGCAATTTTTTTTCATGAAAGGAATGAAAGATTATCAAATGCAGCGTAAATTGGTGGGTGTTCCAAGTACTTTTGGCAGGCATTGTCTGAATTTCATTTTGAAGCTTATTAGATATTCCACCAAAACCAATATCTACCTACAGGTTTTCGGTGGTGCTGTTTCCATTTCTGCCATTTTCAACATCGTACGTGTTACCGATAAGGAGATATGGGGGTATTGTCTTTTTCGGGGTTAGGGGTAAGCTACCCCCATAAAACTAAATGCCATTATTCAACTAAGCTGAAAACTGCTAAAATAAAAATCGATTTCCATTAAATAGGATCAAGATTGTATTTTGAATCTTTTCAAAGGTTTGTAGCCAGACGGCTGTCTAAGAAGTAATGGGATAGATGAAGGAGACAAATATGAATGGCAGCTAGAAAATAATCGAAAAATTGAAGGGTGCAATTTTATAAAAGTGACATCGATTCCTCTGTTTCATGTTTCTGATTATAGATAAGGTCGTATTTGAGAATTATGCCGGGTAGCATACGAGGAAATACCGATAACGGATTTGAATCATAACATGAATTTTCGAAATTCATGGCAGAGTCAGCAAAGTACACCTTGAGATCTTTGCTATAAATTCGAGCAACTGTCTTACGTAAATGATTCTGCCCGAACAAAATAGGCCATGTCAAATTAGGAACAACAAGCACTGTAAATATAATTGAGCGACCATTTTCCCATACAATAGGGACTTCCAATATACCTACAGCATGTAGATTGGAGGTAGGCCCAGCTACCGAAACGGGGACGTGCTGCTCAAGTTTAGTGAATTTGAGATTGGGATGCTGACGGGCTAAATGCGCAGCATGTTTTTGACTTATTAGGGATACCGAGCAGCAACTATCTAAAGGCAACGAGAGGGAAAACCCCGCGGAAGTAACCTTAGTCCACAAGATGTTTTTGAATGTTTTTATCCGCAAGACGAAGGCCCGAAAATGTAAGATTACTTTTAAGGGCGGATACGGCAGGCATACCATAAAGTAGCTAGCGGCGTAGCCTCGGGAAGTTGGGTGGACGTTGAAGAAGGGAGACGTTTTTCTACCTCCTGTGCAATACTAGCAGAGAGATCCTGTTTTAAAGATGCAAGAGATTCATTAAATGCTTTCTTTACTGTATCAACGATAAATGCATCATGATCTGTGTTAATATCTGCATAATTGCTATGAATTCGAGGTGATACAGAATATCGAGAATCAGGAGGAGAATTACGAGTATCATGTGAATTACGTTTAAAGATGCCTCGTGGCTGTACGTGATTCTGGCCACGAGAAGGCTTGTTACGTGTGGAATCGTGAAATTTATGTAAGAATTTCTTACAATTAGACTTAGAACATTGCACGCATTTATGAATAAAGCCAAACTTACATCGGTTATTAGGTAATTCACAATGAGCTTTATGAAATTTTTTAAAGTACCAGCAAATTTTTGTACCTGAGTGTCCAGAATTTACGTTTTGCTGGACTGGAGAAGCTGATTGCGTAGTAGCGGTAAGGAGAGATTCCGGCTTCCATGGAGTGGGCGTGTCTCGAGGCGAAAGGACGTGCTGAACTGACTCATATCGTTTTGCAGCTTCGATGGCAGCAGTCAGATTGGAAAAAGGAGAATCACGACTGAGAAGTTCCTTGGATAATACAGGAGAAAGTTTTATAATGAAGGCATGAATGAGTTCCATGTCACCAGTGTGTGGGTTGGAAGAACGATGGATACCAGGAATGAGCCTTTCGAGGGAGTGCTGGGTTTCCAGAAAACGGTGTGTGAAATCGGAAACAGACTCGCCAGGATTCTGGTGCATGGCGTAGTACGTGGCAAGAAGTTCTCAGATACGTTGCTCTTTGGGTACACCACGGTGGGCTGTAAGAGTGGCCAAACATTGATCGTAAAGAGTCATGAATTCGTCTGAAGTCCGACTATAACGATGTCGAAGGCTCTGGTGTCTTTTTGACATTGTTGCTTTAAATAAGTCAACCAAAATTTTGGAGAGACACCAGAGAAGGAAAGGATGTGTGTGAGCTGCTCTAGGAAACGATCTAGAGGTTCCCTGCCTGTAAACTCCGGTAGAATTAATTGTGGCAGACGTAGTGTAGAGCTGCTTGAATTTTGTGGACGAACGGAGAGAGACGCAGCTTGCGAGAGGCTTTGTAACTGTCGTTGCGTTTCGGCAGTGATTTCTTTTGTGGTATGTTGTTGGGATTTCACCACTTCGGCAAGACCACCAACAAGACCAACAACTTCTTCGATAGTGGACATGACTGACGGTTATTAACCATAAATGGAGAACCGTGTCAATTTTTGAAGCGCTTATTAACGATAAATAGAGAACCGTGTCAATTTTTGAAGCGGTTATTAACCATAAATGGAGAACCGTGCCAATTTTTGAAGCGGTTATTTCTCCATAAATGGAGAACCGGGTCACTTTTTTGTAGCGGTTATTTATCCATAAATGGAGAACCGGGTCAATTTTTGAAGCGGTTATTTATCCATAAATGGAGAACCGTGCCAATTTTTGAAGCGGTTATTTCTCCATAAATGGAGAACCGTGTCAATTTTTGAAGCGCTTATTAACGATAAATGGAGAACCGTGTCAATTTTTGAAGCGGTTATTTATCCATAAATGGAGAACCGTGCCAATTTTTGAAGCGGTTATTTCTCCATAAATGGAGAACCGTGTCAATTTTTGAAGCGCTTATTAACGATAAATGGAGAACCGTGTCAATTTTTGAAGCGGTTATTTATCCATAAATGGAGAACCGTGCCAATTTTTGAAGCGGTTATTTCTCCATAAATGGAGAACCGTGTCAATTTTTGAAGCGCTTATTAACGATAAATGGAGAACCGTGTCAATTTTTGAAGCGGTTATTTATCCATAAATGGAGAACCGTGCCAATTTTTGAAGCGGTTATTTCTCCATAAATGGAGAACCGTGCCAATTTTTGAAGCGGTTATTTATCCATAAATGGAGAACCGTGTCAATTTTTGAAGCGGTTATTAACCATAAATGGAGAACCGTGTCACTTTTTTGTAGCGGTTATTTATCCATAAATGGAGAACCGGGTCCAACACCAATTTTTGTAGCGGCTATTTATCTATAAATGGAGAACCGGGTCCAACACCAATTTTTGTAGCGGTTATTTATCTATAAATGGAGAACCGGGTCCAACACCAATTTTTGTAGCGGCTATTTATCTATAAATGGAGAACCGGGTCCAACACCAATTTTGGTAGCGGGATCTTTATCGAAGAAGTGAGACGAAGAGAAAATAACTTTGTTCATGTTTTCTGCTTCATCATCGAAATCAAAAGTCCTATAACTAACTACGTGCTGAAATATATATCCTTAAGTTAAGTGCGTCATAAGTAACATGATAACGAGGTTAATACTGAAAAGAGAATATTCCTATAACACCCTCACGCTTGCTACCTTGTCATCTCAGAGTTTATCAGGCGTACCGACAGATGAGCGGTGCTCAATAAGCGAAACTCAATGGTAAATTCAATACATTTAGCCAAAGTCTGAAGAAAATGAGCGTTGACATTCTCCTACAACAAAATGTCATTCAAGATCATTTAGGTCGAGATGGACTACATTTGAATTTTAACGGTAACAAGCAGCTGGCATTAAATATTATAGAGAAACTAAAATTTTATTAATTAATTAACGTTTGACATGGGCATAATCTTTCTCAAGAGCTATCCCAGAGGTCTTTCAAAACTGATATATCTCCTATAAATATCTCAAAACGACTAAGAGCAAACAAAGGCGAAAAGATCTTTTACAAGCATCTTGCCCTGAAAACGGTGCATGCCTAAACTGCTTTCTCTTGCTGCTACTTTTCCATAATTCTTACTGCCTAAGATAAGGTACGGGGCTCCTATAAATACTGAACTAAAAACAATAGACATACGTAAATAAAACGGTGAAAGAAAGTAATTTACTTAGTGACGAGCGGGGTGGGGTAGCGTAATATCCTTAAATACTGGGTTGCTATGGCGATCTACTTAACATATGAAGTTACTCATAATATACAAAGATTATCCTAATACACGTGATAGAAAATGCAGAACGAGCCAAGAAAGTTACAGATAAACAAGAGTGGTCAGATAAGGTTTAGAAAATCAAATGAATGGACTAGAAAGAAAGGCCTAAAATCAGCAGTATTACATATAATCAGGCTATGTCTAGAAATGAAATTGGACCGGGATCCTATTGACCGGGACTAAAACATGCCTGATGTCTTGGTACCTTTAGGTAACTAAATATAATCAGATTATCTCTAGAAATGAAACTGGCCCAGGACCTATTGTCCGGGACTAAAACATGCAATATTGCTATCGGGCAGCATTTACTGGAAACCCGGATTGTGAGTAAGACTATAATGGCAACATGTATTAGTAGAGCCCAATCGTCGTTCCATCTAGCAGTTTTTGAATCTATCTACATAAACGTTAAGAAAGCCACTAAAAACCCAGAAAGATATCGTTTTCACTTTAGAGCTCCAAAGAGTACCGAAGTGATGACGTCATTAAAATCTATTTTTAGAATTTCTTAATTTTGATCCCAGAACCTGAAAGAACATCATGAAATATCTCTAAATATGCAAAATCAGTTAAATGTATTACGAATTGGCTGAGATATGGCCACTTGAGCACAAGCTCTTGCCCCATCAAACCTCTGTAATTTGACCTTGGTTCATAACTTTCTGCACCAGGCCACAATAACAGTAATCCGTTAGCAAACTACAAACCTTCTATTGGCCATAGCTCACCCGATTTGGAGCATATCTAACTAATTTTGCATAATGAGGGGTATTTTATGCCGTTCTTTCAGATTATGTTGCCAAATTTAAGAAATTATAAAAATAGATTTTTGATGACGTCACACTTCGGTACTCTATATGTCCTTGCGGTTCTGATTGGCCTTTTTCGATCCACAATTCATAACTATTTTACTCGTCAGCTGAGAAATATATTTCCTAGCATAGAGTTTTCGATATTATTCTGACGTTTTATACTCTGAAGAGTGTCAGACAAAAAGCTTTACCATGACTCAAATTTTTTGTTTTTTCAAGGCCATTGATAGCTTTATGTTATCAAACAAGAATCTAGTTAAGATAATTTTAATAACAGCTTCTATGATTCTGCCAAAACCTCCCCAAGCTCAGAACATCGAGACACGAATCTTCAGCTATGACGTCACTTACCCATAAAACTCTGTCTCTAAATTCTTTTGTGTTTTTCGTCACGTTGTTGCCATGGAATTTGTAAGGATGCAAGAAAACAGTATTAAAATCGTACTCGTCCCAGGCCCTATCGGTGTTGCTAGTCCAACTGCCCCAACCATATTTCTTCTGGAGATACAATCCTTCCATGAACTCCACATTTTTTATGTCTTCCAAGAACATCACCGCCATTGGAGTTGCTACCTCAAGAAACAGTCTATGGTCGTAAAATTTCTGGCCTAAAAGTGCGTACTTCTCTGAAAGCCTTTTTGGAATATAAATAATATCAGATAAGGCTCCAATACAAACATCCGTTGTTCCTAAATTCTTTTCCAGTTGTTGAAATATTTTCAAATCCGTGAATATGGAGTTGTTCTGCATTTCTACGTAAGCATTCTTACATCTCTGAAGGCAGTTCGCTCTCCTCCACCAAAAGCTTATATCCGATTCATATATGTTTTGTGTCGTCATTTCTCCCAAACTAGTGAACCATACTTTGTTCCTATCTAATTTCAGAAAGTTCCACCAATTAACTATCATGTCATCGTTAACATACAGGTAACCATTATACCCAGGGTTCCGGCGAATAGCCTCGACCAAGCACTGATATCCGTAATAGCCATATTCATTTTTGGGTTGATCAATACGAACGACGGTGTAATTTGCACTAATTTCCGGACCGCATATCATAAAATTCGGAAACACGGGCGAATATAATTTCTTCAGGATTGGTATTGTGTGGTAAAAGGGATGGTTGAAATTGATCGCAAGAAATAAATCCGAGAATATTGCCGAATTCTTGGAATCTCTGGTAATGCGATTTTGGCATTTTCCATCGTAGTGCCACAATTCTCTGCACTGACTGGACACCTTTGCTTTTCCACCTAAAAAGGATTATCACAAAGGTCTTATCCGGATGACTACAGACCTTTTGGGAGGGAGGGAGGGAGGGAAGGAGGGAGGGAGGGAGGTAGAGAGAGAGGGATAGAAAGAGAACAGCCACCTCGGTCTTGCAGATCTAAAACTACAACTAAAACCTGCGATTCTGCTATCGGGCAGCATTTACTAGAAAACCCAGATTGTCCAAAAAACTATAATGGCGACATGTTTCGGATTATTGGTAAAGCCCGATTGTCCTTCCACCTAGCAGTTTTGGAACCTATCTACATTAGCACGATAAAACCACTATTGTGTAGACAAAAGGAGTTCGTTTTCACCTTAGGACTTTATTGGTAACATTCTCAATAGGCAAGCGGCACTGATTGGGCAACCTCAACAGTCATATGCTCGCGTTTCTGATTGGCTTATTTCGATCCACAACTGGGTATATATATTTCCTAGCGTAGAGTTTTCGATCAATGCTCAGACGTTTTATCCTCCAAAGAGTGTCAGGCGAAAAGCTTTAGTTTACTCAAATATTTGCTTTTTTAAAGCCATTTTCAAGTTTTGTACCACCAAAATATTATTGTAATAATGGTATACTCTCGATAAAATGGCATACTATCAACAAAGGGGCATACTCTCAAAGCAATGGCATATATCGACATAGTGGTGCAATCTCTTAATGCAATGGTGTACTATCGTGTATCGACGAATTAGCAAAGCAAAATAAAAACGTTCCCTTACCTTTGAATTTTACTTTGAACAATCTTGATGTTGATATTTCATTTGCAGGGCCTGAAAATAAATATGATCAGATATGAGTTATCTTTGCAACCTAAAGGCATCATGGGTAACCAGGATCCAGGACCCAGGACCCAGGACCCAGGACCCAGGACCCAGGACCCAGGACCCAGGACCCAAGACCCTGGACCCAGGACCCAAGACCCAAGACCCAAGACCCAAGACCCAAGACCCAAGACCAAGGACCAAGACCCAGGATCTAGGACCCAAGACTCAAGACCAAGACCCAGGATCCAGGACCCAAGACACAGGACCAAGACCCAGGACCCAGGACCCAGGACCCAGGATCCAGGACCCAGGACCCAGGACCAGGACCCAGGACCGTATATGTTTTCGACGATGCACTTGCTGTTTCATTTAAAAGAATACCAAGTTATAACATTGCATACCACGAACAATTGTCTATAAAATCCAAAAGTTTTAAACATCGAACAAAAGACTGCACATCATAGTAAGGGGGAATACTTCTAATGAATACAGAAATAAATCTGATTTTTATTTCTTGCCCTGTGTGAAAAACAAAAACAGGCATCTGCAAATGCATTTAAACTTTATGTGGCGTTTTTTTTTATTCAATGTGCACCTCAGCGTGGTGCACATTGAATAAAAGCCCCCAAAAGGCAATACGGTTTCTTCAACTTCATCAAGTTTCCAATTTTTGTCATCTTCCTCAATTTCTCTTTGTTTCTACAACCTTCCTCCGGCCAGTAGCCGTGGTGACAGTGGCGGAGCCACGAGAGGGAATAGGGGGACTAGTCCCCCCCACTTTTTCAGAAAGTTGGTCCTTGGGATTCTTGCAAACCTGATGAGAAAACTTCAGGTGGGGGGGGTATGTACGTTATCTAGATCGTCACGTGTAAGTGACATTTCTTGGGAGGCAACAGGTGTTTCCTCCGGAAGAAAAAGTTTCAAGGAAGGGAAAAGGGCGTGGTCCTAAAGGGCGTTGTCCCTGACACACCTTTTGTCTCCCTCCACTTATCCGTCACTGCGCCGCCACTGCGTGGTGACCGTGATGCTTTCCTTCCT
>NW_027019653.1:2873982-2906639 GCF_013076305.1 Rhopilema esculentum
AGGACCAGGACCCAGGACCGTATATGTTTTCGACGATGCACTTGCTGTTTCATTTAAAAGAATACCAAGTTATAACATTGCATACCACGAACAATTGTCTATAAAATCCAAAAGTTTTAAACATCGAACAAAAGACTGCACATCATAGTAAGGGGAATACTTCTAATGAATACAGAAATAAATCTGATTTTTATTTCTTGCCCTGTGTGAAAAACAAAAACAGGCATCTGCAAATGCATTTAAACTTTATGTGGCGTTTTTTTTTTATTCAATGTGCACCTCAGCGTAAAGTCCAGAAAAGTTGTTAACCTTCCTCAAGCTGAAAAAATATTACTTTAAAACCTTCCTCACATTTAATGGGTGGGCTTAAACAGGGTGTGGTCAGAAAATCAGGGGTACTCAACTAGGCTCGATCCCCTCACCTTGCAACTGTGTTTTTCTAAAGCATTTTAATAATAGTAGCTTGATTTAAATCACAGCTTTTTAGACAGATTAAGATTTATATGTTTATTTCAATTAATAACATAAGACTGTTATTATTTAAATATGGAGTAAAATATAGTTAATGTCTGAATTTTATTATACAAAGCAGTCCTGCAATGATTTTTTCTTAATTTTTTATATGGCTGTTTTTAGAAAACCAAAAGCCCCCAAAAGGCAATACGGTTTCTTCAACTTCATCAAGTTTCCAATTTTTGTCATCTTCCTCAATTTCTCTTTGTTTCTACAACCTTCCTCCGGCCAGTAGCCGTGGTGACAGTGGCGGAGCCACGAGAGGGGATAGGGGGGACTAGTCCCCCCCCCACTTTTTCAGAAAGTTGGTCCTTGAGATTCTTGCAAACCTGATGAGAAAACTTCAGGGGGGGGGGATGTATGTTATCTAGATCGTCACGTGTAAGTGACATTTCTTGGGAGGCAACAGGTGTTTCCTCCGGAAGAAAAAGTTTCAAGGAAGGGAAAAGGGCGTGGTCCTAAAGGGCGTTGTCCCTGACACACCTTTTGTCTCCCTCCACTTATCCGTCACTGCGCCGCCACTGCGTGGTGACCGTGATGCTTTCCTTCCTATTCTACAGCGATGCATTTATTCTCATATTAGAAGATTACGGTGAGAGAAAAGGGATTTACACTCTTATCAAATACAGCAGATGCCTTTTAATATGCGATAAAAACTTGAAACATTTTAATTTTTCATAGGTGCATTGTTTCTGTAAGGTTTGTCTTGTCGTAATTTTAAACACCTCAAAACGTCGTTGTATTCTGGCAACGCTTGAAACATGAAATAGAGCAAGTTGTGTGAGTTAACCAACATTGCTACTAAAAGGCCCTAAAACTCCATTTGCAAAACTATTTCAAAGTGGTCTTAGCATGGCCGCCAAGATTTAGGAGGCCACGAGGTACAACCGAGATGAAAAAACAGAAATAACAGATGAAAAATTGAACATTTTTGCGATCACGCTCTTCAGATTAGCCTTAAATGCACCCTGGAATATTTCTTTCAGTTATTTCTTGTCATCGTTTAAAACCTTTTACTACTTTTAGGCACATGTTAGCTTCTTTTCATTCATTCCATTTTTAGATGGGAATACATTACTTAATGAGGCCCTTTAGACTTTGGGTCCTTCACCCCGCTATGGGTCTTAGAACATTGCATAGTTAGTAAAGATAGAAAAATCAATGTTGAAATACATGAATGTTGTATGTAAGAAAACCTCTCAAATTACCCTCTTATTCATGAAAACAATTTTATAAGAACACGAGCCTCAAAATTGGTAAAAAATTAAGAACAAATTCAGACCAAGCTGAGGCTGAGCTACTGTAAAATACAATTTGAACAACTTTTTATCTCAAAAACGAGGATTTTTTGCGATGTGTGGGTGCATTTTCGGTGAATATTCAAACTTGTCGGCAAAAAAGGTTGTCTAACTCACTTTTTATGGCAAATGAGGCCTGAACACCTCCCTAGAGCGAAAAAGCTAGCAATAGCACTGCTTACACCCACTTAATTTAAGAACAAATTAAGAACAATCCAGCCTCAGATGTACGAAAAAATTAAGAACAGTCAGCCTGAACCTAAATTTACCGCTTAATAAAAAAAAGAGTGTGAGAGCATCGGGCCTCGGCAAAAATTACCTGGCTATAATAAGACAAAAATAGTTCAGAACTTACCGTAAATTAGTATCAACAGACAAATAAAACAACTTGCACAAAAGCAGCTGAAAAACCAGTTAAGACCAGCCATTTTTCTTGCGAAAATTTTTCACTGGCAACACTGTCTATATTGCCCAGTACAAGGTCTTTCAATCAGACGGGGGTATCAACTTATATTAATTTGATCGCCGGATAATTCAACGTCGATTGATGTTCACCTGTCGCACCCTCCTGATTGATTCTTCATATCTGCCTATGAAGCCGGATTTCTAACGAGCAAAGTTCTACGCATATCGACACGGCCAACGGATCGTCGCGTATGCGTGCTTCTAGTGAATTTTCGAAATACGAGCGACACGGACAACGGGTCTTCGCGTATGCTTGTTTCTAGTGAATTTTTGAAATACAATCGACACGGCCAACGGATCGTCCCGTATGCGTGCTTCTAGTGAATTTTTGAAATACGAGCGACACGGCCAACGGGTCTTCGCGTATGCGTGTTTCTAGTGAATTTTTGAAATACGATCGACACGGCCCACGGGTCGTCGCGTATGCGTGCTTCTAGTGAATTTTTGAAATACGAGCGACACGGCCAACGGGTCGTCGCGTATGCGTGTTTCTAGTGAATTTTTGAAATACGAGCGACACGGCCAACGGGTCGTCGCGTATGCGTGTTTCTAGTGAATTTTCGAAATACGATCGACACGGCCCACGGATCGTCGCGTATGTGTGTTTCTAGTGAATTTTTGAAATACGATCGACACGGCCCACGGATCGTCGCGTATGTGTGTTTCTAGTGAATTTTTGAAATACGATCGACACGGCCCACGGATCGTCGCGTATGTGTGTTTCTAGTGAATTTTTGAAATACGATCGACACGGCCCACGGATCGTCGCGTATGTGTGTTTCTAGTGAATTTTTGAAATACGAGCGACACGGCCAACGGGTCGTCGCGTATGCGTGTTTCTAGTGAATTTTCGAAATACGATCGACACGGCCCACGGATCGTCGCGTATGTGTGTTTCTAGTGAATTTTTGAAATACGATCGACACGGCCCACGGATCGTCGCGTATGTGTGTTTCTAGTGAATTTTTGAAATACGATCGACACGGCCCACGGATCGTCGCGTATGTGTGTTTCTAGTGAATTTTTGAAATACGATCGACACGGCCCACGGATCGTCGCGTATGTGTGTTTCTAGTGAATTTTTGAAATACGAGCGACACGGCTTTTTAGGTGCTACACCTTATTAAGCCATAAAACAACCAATCAACATTCGCAAATCAAGATGGCGGCTAAAAGTCAAAGTTCTTTTGAAGAAACGTGTTGCCAGATATCTCCGAGAAACACAAAGTGTTTCGCTAGGTCCAATGAGTTCCCTTTGAGATGGTTCAGCTTCAGCCAAAGCTGAGTATACAACACAGGGCCTGCGCCACCGGGGGCCTAGGTGGCCATGCCCCCCACTTTTTTGCCAAGCAAGTACATTAAAAGAGGAGAGACGCCTTGCCCCCTTCTTTTGCTGGCCTTGCCCCCCCCCCACTTTCAAATTCGTGACGCAGGCCCTGTAACATTCAGCCAGCCATCTCTTTTCTTTTTATAAGAACCAGTAAATTTAAGCTCAGGCTGACTGTTTTTAATTTTTCCAAAAATCTGAAGCTAGATTGTTCGTAATTTGTTCTTAAATTAATATGGTGTAAGCAGTACGAGTGCTCACCGAGAAAGCGCCAACTCATGGCTAAACATCCTCGCTTTTGAGGTAAAATGTTGTTCAAAATTGCATTTTACAGTAGCTCACCCTCAGAGTGTAAAACAACACAAGCCAGTGTGGGGGTGTGGTCGAAATAGGCCAATCAGAAACACGAGCACATGACTGTATAGGTTGACCAATCAGTGCCGCTTGCCTATTAGAATGTTACCAGTGGAGTCCTAAGGTGAAAACGAACTCCTTTTGTTTACACAGTAGCGGTGTTTTCGTGCTTATGTAGATAGATTCTAAAACTGCTAGGTGGAACGACGACCGTGATTGGCCTATTTCGATCCACAACTGGGTATATATATTTCTTAGCGTAGAGTTTTCGATCTATGTTCTGACGTTTTGAACTCTGAAGAGTGTCAGACGAAAAGCTTTAGTTTACTAAATGTTTACTTTTTTCAAAGCTATTTACAAGTTTTGTACCACCAAAAGATTAATTGATATTGACGCATTAACATTATCTATTGATATTAATATTATAAAATTTTAATTTATAATCTTGGGTGTGTTCGTTCGTTTAATTAGTTTTTAATGATGTGTTTGAGAGATTCTTGTTGGAAAGTTTCTTTTAAGTTTAGAGGTTACAGTCATCAAAGAATGGAAATTACGCAATTCGTTACGCAATTCACTAAAAATCAAATGAAAGTGAGGATATGTGCATTCCTCAATACAGTCAATTATCAGTAAGTTTGGGAGAATGTCCCTCCTATTTCCGAGATCAGAGTTCGCCTTCGTTTTATTCAATTGAAAAGTCTCCTATTCGACAACCTGACGCTTGACACGCCCTACCCTGGGTACCAGACTCACTTGATATAAAATAATTTATCAAAAAATTATCAATAATTGAATCTCTTAGTCTGGTATCCAGGTCGAGCCCACTGAAAACTTTTTCTAGCACCACCCCTGAACATAGGGGCCGGGGGTGAAGTCACCTAACTAGGCAGAATTTATCGCATTTTAGGCTCCATTCGGGCAGCTCTACCTCAATAAAACAATAATGTTCATGCGGGATTCATTAAGTTCAAAACTATGAACCAGGCGTAGCCCCCCTGAAAGTTTAGCATCCATGTTGAAGAAAATATATTTTATGGCTAAAGCAACGACCAAAATCACCTTGAACCTCATGGCACTTAACACTAATTAGTAAGGGTTATTAGTGAAAAATCATCCACATTGTGATAGAAGCATGGAACTTGGTAGAGATACACAGTTTGACACGCTAAGAAAAATAGGATGCAGATCCCTTCGAAAAAATGCCCCCAAATGCCATTTTTAGACTGGGTGGAGTTTTATACCCCAAGCTTTTTCAATGGGTATTAGGTCAACTTTGCGGTTAGTTGTGATAGAAGCAAAAAAATGATAGAGAAACACAGTTTGACACGCTGAAAAAAGATAGGATGCAGACCCCCTCGATAATATGCCCCCAAATGCCATTTTAAGATTGGGTGGAGTTTTATACCCCAAGCTTTTTCAATGGGTATTAGGTAAACTTTGCGGTTAATGTGATAGAAGCAAAATAATGATAGAGAAACACAGTTTGTCACGCTGAAAAAGATAGGATGCAGATCCCTTCGAAAAAATGCCCCCAGATGCCATTTTTAGACTGGGTGGAGTTTTATACCCCAAGCTTTTTCAATTAGATCCACTTTGCGGTTAATTGTGATAGAGGCAAAAAACGCTGAAAAAGATAGGATGCAGACCCATTCGAAAACATTCCCGCGATGACGATGATTTATAGTTTAAGATATCAGAGTAACGAGATATATTTCGAGATGGATATTTTGCAGTAGCATTTAGTCTTGTCCATTGTTCTAATCATAGATAAGAAATTAAAGTCTTTGCTAGTTTGCACTCATTGCAGGGTATTATTTGGAATTCGATCCAAGCTCTTTCATTTCTTCATTAAAAACATTGAACACAGTGTTGTGAAGTAAACAATTTGTTGCATTTATAGCTTCCCAGATGTCTTATTTTGTTAATTTATGCCTAGAGCCATAAGGGATTGTGTTATAAACAAATTTAGTGAATCCAGCCCTTATTTCAGCCTTTAAACATAAATTCAAGAACTATAGTGGTTGTTACATGAATTGGTTTCAAAAATACTTGAATATTCGCAGTGAAAGGGTTGCAAAATTTTGGAAAAGTCAGAGAAAAGGGTACATTTTATACAATCCAGAATCAGAGATCTGGGTTCAGTCTCCACTTCAGGAACACACATGATATACACAGGGTTAGGAAAACATAACGGTACCACAGCCACTAACCGGAGGTAGGTCCACAAAAAACAATAAAAGCTCCTACGACACACCCAAGCCACGCCCACTTTCTTTTGTTTTGTTAGGAAGGCTTGCCATCTGGGATGTTTTTGTCTGGAGGAAGATAAACAACTTTTCTGGACTCTGGATATACAGTGGACCAACTGACTGAGTCCGCCGGGGCCGCAGATTGTTTGAATAACCCAGAGATGACTGTTTTAGAAAAGATGTCAAGAATGTTGATTATTGTAAATCAACATTACCGAAGTTAGGCCACATCTCACCAAGATGCATTCATTTTCCATATACCCCTCATTCCATCCTGGAAATCCTTGCTGGCGTGAAAATCGCTGGAGCTGAAAAATATGAAATGCAGTTGACGCTTCTTTCAAAAAACTGTAGGGAAGTTGGATACAAGGCACACTTTTACCTAATAAGGCCTGTTCGCTTGCATTCAATGCCAATAAGAAACCTTGAAATTATCAACGCTTAGTTTTGCTTATTTTGGGGGATTATCAAATCCCTTATAAAATTTTTATCTTGTCGACATAAAATCAATATCGTGAGCAGTATCATAATGAAAACTTTTAACTAGACTAAAATCTCAATCCGAATCTTAGGTAACAAAATTCTTACAAAAGAATTTGAAGAATTGTTCAAAATGAGGCCGGATGTCTAATTTGTCTACATACACACGTAAATTGTGTGTATATATTAATTCGATGTTTTCAAGATAGCCTTACAGAAACCACACAGTCCACAGTTGTGTAGCATCCCCAAGCGTGGCCACCTGTGTTTGATATTACAACATTATCTCCGTTTCATGACAAGTGGTCCTAGACGTTTTAGTCTTTATGTTTATTTCTCACAAGTTGCAAAATTCCAGTCTGCAGAGCGTGGCAGTTCTCGACAAGATCTTGTGTGTGCAAGAGCAAATAAAAATGTGTGCATGTGTGCAAGAATACTAACAAAGTGAGCTATGTCTGCACACACTGTTCAGTTTTGGTCCAATGTGTGCAGCAAGCTTCTAATGGGAAAAATGCAGCCTGAGAATTTGTCAATTTGTCACACAATGTGTGCACAGCAATTATTTCTGCAAAAGTGCTTCTGAGCAATCATGTATTTTGAATGGTTAAATTTCCATTATTTTGAAGCCTTGTACCTTGTACCTTCTAAGTGGGTAGAAACTGGGTGTGGGGTTAAGTGTGGATATAAAACTGTACTCAGTTGATTTTAATACAATTCAGTCCACAGAATGAGCTCTACAAAGTAGATTCTTGACCCTATAATGCTATAATTGTAGATTCTTATTAACTGCAAAGTATTTTGTAAAAGCAGGATCACACAAAGAAATTATTATGTTCTAAATTTAAGGTTGGAAAAGTTGACATACCCACAGTTTCAAGCGTGTTTAAATATTCAAGCACGAAGCCTCAAATCTCTTTGCTGGCCTTTCACGAACTCTACCTTTTTACAAACCAAAATATTTGAAGCAGATCCATACTTTTTTGATAATGCTTGAGCTTAGGTCAGTTTCTGTAGACTTTTTTATGCCCCTTGTTAGCAACAGGCAATGCCTCTTGTAACCAGCTTTTGCTTAGGACATTGAGAATATGGACATAGAGTTTCCCAGAGAATTGGATTGTGCTAGTCTGTACAGTGTTTACAGTGTTATTATAAAATCAGTTGTAAATTGGAGTTTACGCAGTAGCTAACTTGGATATAGTTTCCAATGTGAAATTATTTTCTACTGACCCTTCATTTGTACATTCATAAATGTACATACAAGACCTAGCCTTTACATACAATACTTAAACAAGAGCTAACTTTAGCGTGCTCTAACTTTTAAAACAGAATATAATCGTCATTTGAGGAACTTAAGAAAACTTAACCTCTTTCTATCTATTTTCCGCTGAAATCTGCTTGCTTTAACGTACTTTCATGCAGGGGTTGTGAGCCAGAACTATGAAAAGAATTACATAAAAGATTTTGATAACTGCAGACCTATAATCAATCAGGGGCCCGCCAAACGAGGCGGGGAGTTATATACTCGATTTGGATCGATTTGGTCTGTGATGCAGGCTACACCATGCTCGCGGCCTACCATTGTCACAGAACTAACGCCTGGTTCAAACGTCGCGCTTCTCATGTGCCGAACCTAACTCGAGAATTAAGTACATGAGGGGCGCGACGTTTGAATCAATCTGGTACGGCAGATTGAGTTAGGAGCGGCAGACTAGTTTCGATCGGCAGAGCTTGCCGAGCTGCACGACTCCAGCACGGCACGGTTTCAAGCGTCGAACTTGTCATGTACCGAACTCAATGCATAATTATATTTAATTTATTTTCCTACGCAGAATTCATTTCTTTCTTGGAGGGCGCATGCGTTTCAAACAAATATTTGAGATTGTGCGCCTCAACCAAGATACTTCATGTAACAATCCTTAAACCCACTTGGCGCGACATATTCAGTTCGACGTTTGAAACGGGAGTCGCGCTAAACATGCTCAAGTGCCGCTCCAAACAGAGTTGGGTTCGGCACATAAGAAGTGCGACATTTGAACCAGGCCTAAGGCGTAGTTTAGACAGCGCGTTATGGGCGCAGCGAATTAAATTCAATTAGATGCGCTCAAAATGCGCCCGTAGAGCGCTCCAATTTATTGTTTGCTTTTAGACAGCGAAGCGAATTGAATTGATGCATATTTTAATTCATAACGCGCTGATAATGCGCCCAAGTGAGCGCATTATGAGCGAATTCAATTATTTGCTTCGCTCTCGGATTTAGTCAGCGAATTAAGAGCGCATTAAATTGACACTCACAATATTTTATGGTAAATAATTTAATTCGCTGCGCCCATAAAGAACTGTCTAGTCTAAGGAAAAATTTAATATTTTACTGAAGCATCCCATCAACCGACAGAAAATTTCTCGAATAATATATGCAAGATTTTCATTAGAGAGTTTACGAAACAAGACGCGACAGATCGAGACGAGCTGAAAAGGTCTGGAATCTAGTCAACCCGATGCGTTGACCTTTTTCCTGTTACGATTCACAACGTGCCTGTCACAACGCATTGCAGTTTGGCGCCAAATTCAGTTTACTCGAAGCTGCAAAAATGGCGAACAATTTATTCATCGTGCTCGAGGAAAATATGGAAGATGTCGAGGACTACCTTTTATTACATCGTGGTCACGCAAACAACGTTAATCTTCATTTAGAGCTTCCATATTTTAAATATGAACGTTTTAGCTTGGAAGATATGGCCGAAGAGGAGTGCTCTGTTGAAATGCGTTTCAAAAAGCAGGACATATACAATCTTGTGCAAGCCCTTTCAACTGCCAGAAGTTTATCGATGCTACAATGGTGTCATTGTTGGCCCCGTTGAAGCGCTTTGTGTCTGCTTGAAGCGTTTCACGTATCGCTGCCGGTATGCGGATTTAGTCCCAAGATTCGGAAGGCCTGTTCCGCAACTATGCATGATCTTCAACTTGGTGGTTGAGGATATATATGACAGGTTTTTTAATCTACTGAACGACCTGAACCAGCCATGGCTCTCAAGAGAGAATCTCCAGTCATTTGCTGATGCAATACACAACAAAGGTGCTGCATTGGACAACTGCTGGGGATTTGTTGATGGCACTGTCAGGCCTATATGCAGGCCAACCAGGAATCAAAGAGCTGTCTACAATGGGCACAAAAGGGTTCATGCACTCAAGTTTCAGTCAGTTGTTGCTCCAAATGGTATGATTGCAAACCTTTTTGGGCCCGTTGAAGGTAGAAGACATGACAGCAGACTGCTTGTAATGTCTGGTCTACTGGAGCAATTAGAACAGCACTCGTTTTCCCCAGATGGTGCAACTCTTTGCATCTATGGTGACCCTGCATACCCGCATCGTGTTCACCTCCAGCGCCCGTTTGCAAGAAGAGCAGCTCTCACACCTGACGAGCTTGCTTTTAATCAATCAATGAGTCATGTCAGAATTTCTGTTGAGTGGGTGTTTGGAGACATCATCAACTCCTTCAAGTTTGTGGATTTCAAGAAAAATCTCAAGATTGGCCTCAGTTCTGTTGGGAAATTTTATGCTGTCAGTGCATTGTTAAGAAATGCTTTAACCTGCTTGTATGGCAACAGCACTGCAAAATTCTTTTTAGCCCCCAACACTAAATGAGTATTTCTTGTAGATATACTTGATTCCACAGACTTGAAAACCAGAAAGGCACAATAAACAGTTTTTTTAAAAACTACCACATTGCCAGAGTTATTATGGCATCCCAGTAACACCACACTCAATATTGCCACGTACATGTTGCATTAGAATTCAACAAACCTTCTCTATTATAGTTTGCTGTTCTGTTTATTAGCCACATCTGTTTATAAATGCCCCCTTGATGATAGCTGCTCAAAATTAAGCTTAGAGAGAAAAATAATCTACACCTGTGTAAATTATACTTATGTTAAAAAAACAAATGCCACCGTCAGGCCAACATGCAGGTCAACCAGGATCCCGTTTCCAAAAGAAATCAGTATATATAGCTTTTTGATGAAATCCTCTCACATTGAGAAATAAACAGTGTTTGAAATAATAGCTAAATCAATATTGTTTATAATCTAATCATCAATAGCTGGATCATTAATATGGTACAAATTATTTCTCAACTGGAAAAGATGTGTGCCATTTTCGAAAATAGATGCAGTAAAATGTCTATGTGCAGCAGCATTTAATAAAAAAAATCAATTAAGTGTTCACTAAAGAGTGTTACTTCAATTAATAAAGCAAAATGGAATAACTACAACAAAAAATGTAATCATTGCGAAGCTAATGAAGAGGAAATACAGATAATTTGAAACCATTTTAAAAACAAACTTAACTACAGTTTACAGTTAAATATGATCAACTGTAAAACTATAGTTAAAAAGAACAGATGTAACCAATTGCATAACTGTTGTGGTATTAATAAATATAAAGATGCTGGAACTGTTTAGTGGCTAACAACAAAGCCTCTATAACTTTATCACATTGGGATCACAATTTTTGCTTAGGAATTAAAAAAAACGAAATAGAAAAGGAGTGGAGAAAATTTTATTACTTAAAACGACAAATTTGAATGTTATGTTTATGGGAAGGACCATTGCCTAATATAAAGCCTAGAGCATGATGCACTCAAATTGCAACTTAGAATCTATAAATCAAAGAGTGTACAGCTGGCACTCTATGACAGAACAGTAAACAGTTATTTAACTATATATGCTCTAATGTGTTTCTGAAAAAGTTGGAATCTGTTTTTGTAAAATTCAACAATTTATAACAAGAGGCTTATTCAAAAGTTGATAGTAGAAAGGGGACCTTAATTAAATCATTTTTGTATTTGCTGTTATGACTGTTAACATATTAAGATTTTTCCAACAATTTATTAACAACATCAAGCAGCAGCTGGTTCTGATGTTGCATTTGCCCTTGCTGCTGCTGAAACATTGCCATCATTTCTGTGTCTCTCTTTACCCTTGCCTCATAATTTTTCTCCTTAATCTCTAGCTCCCGATGCTTAATTTCCCACTCTCTCTCCATTTCCCTCTCTTTTATCTTAATTTCCTTTTCTTTAATCTCAATCTCTCTTCTTCTTAATTCAAACTCTTCTCTTTTTAGTTCAGCCTCTCTCTCAGTCTTTTCTCTCATGTAATGCATCACCTCTGTGTCCTTGTCCCAAACAGTCTTTTTTCTTTTCTTTCCTCCTTCCTGACTCTCCCTCTCTCTTGTCTCTGCCAATCTTTCCATGGATCGCTTTCTAATAGATTCAGCAGTTTCCTTTTCCTTTTCATCAACTTTCCCCCCAACCCTCAACATTACAGCCTGTGCCTCAGTCCCCCTTTCAATTATATCTTGGACGGCTTGCTCTAATTCAGTGGGTTCTGGTGGACTGATACCACTAGCACGCTCTTCCTCTGCCATCTTTCTCTTGAAGCTCCTCTCCAACTTCAAAAAACGGTCTCGGACTGCTCTTTGGTCTACCATAAAATGTGGTTGGCCAATTCTATTTAAATTATTGGCCACGTTATCCCAACTGTGACCACGCTCCCGAGTACCCATTTTGAATAGATAAGGCTCCTCGACAAGGATCTCTCTACAGAGCAGTGTGTCATGCTCAAGGGTCCATGTCATTTTTGGCCTAATTAATAGAACATTGAAATAGGAAAAAACTCAATAAAGACACATATTTGACCCAAATCGAGAAAACTGTTATAGAAAACATTCAAAGCAATATACACTGAAATCTTAACAAGCAATCTGTACAATCATATTAGATAAATTTAAAAACTATAGCAGTGTTATAGAATTTTATCATAACAAATTAATTCTGCTTAAGCCAAAATACTTTTACAGTTCAATCTTATACCGAGTTTTACTTGTAATTCTCATAATGTATAGTCTCACTACAACAAAGATCTTGGGGTTGGCTAAAAGGGTAAGACAAAAAATCAATGCTGAAAACACGAGCCCTAACCTTCTGGATTCAGGTTTCTGGATCCTAACAGGTGGGGTGTTTTAATTCTTTGTAGCCATTTTTAATTTGGCATTGCACAAAAAGATAAGAAATTTTGAATATAAATTAACACCTTCTACCGTTAAAAATATGAAATAAGGCTAACAAAAATCAACACACGTTTCCAACAGCTTGTATTACACATAATATTCATTTGGTGCTGGCCTATTGACCTAGAAGTGAGTTTAACGTTCGCTTTAAAATATGGCACAAATTAATGGTGTTATACAGTTGGGACGATAAATATACTACAATGTTCACCAACTTTTGGTTCTTTGTCTCTTTGAGCCCCTGATCAGCCATTCTGCACTTCGTATATGAGCCTATAAAAGGTGGAAGATTGTTCAAAATCTGACAAAAATAGATCACTCAGATTGGAAAAAGAATGAAATCTTCAAATTTAACAAAATCGATGAGTCTTAATCATATACTTACGATGAAAATGTCCACGTTTTCCTCACAACGTAAAATTCCAAAATCTGAGTTGCGAAATTGGCCTCCACGCGCTGGATTCGAAAATCATGAGAAGACCGCGCTAGTTCCTAGACTCCTCCAGCTCGTCTGGACCTGTCGCGTCGTGTTTCGTAAACTCTCTATTATCGGAAATTACCACGCCGCAGAAAGATTGTAAAACGAAGCATAAACTTCAGCGCAAAGACTTTTTGATTGATTTCGAGCAAAACCTGTTACTCACAGAAAGGACAAAAACGATTCTATATTAAGCCCTGAGTCCTATCTTAACAGTCTTATGGGTCAACTTGCTTTAATACCTGAAATTCTCAATAACACTTCTAAAATATTTTCATGGAAACAGCCCGAATGCAAAAAGCGTCCCCAATTTTAGTTCTAAATTGTCATTTTTCCCTTGAAATTCAAAATCAAGGGCAAATCAAGCAAACGTCCAAAAACAGGTTAAAATTTTATGAGATTGTTACCCAAAAAAATTAGCTGAAATCCGGCATGTAGACCTCAGTGAAAAGAAATTTCTAAGAAATTCGTAGCGTAAGTTTCCGACAAATAAACTTGCACTGAGATTCAGGGTGCAAATTTCCGTAAGAGGAAATCTCTCTGAAATTTGTAGTGTAAATATCTGATTGGGAAACTTGTTATACACGTGGTAATTTCGGCAAGTGAAAACTAGATGAAACTGAGGCATTTCTTGTCGTGGCCTCGTTTGCCAACAAAATTAGTGAGACATCCTTTATATGGCGAAAAATTTGGAAATCCACCGAAATTTATAAATTTCATCAGTATTACCTATGTGTAATGTTTCTAGCCTGCGCCCAGACCACAAATGCTGACAAATTTATGGACTGCAATATTGATAAATATCCTGTCCAGGCAGAGGGCTGGGTCTAGTTTATGAAAATAATTGATGCAATGAAACCTTTGAAATCTTGCATGAAAATCCTCGAAGAAATATGCACTGAAACCAAACAGATAAAATGGTGCATGGTGAGTCTTGCAAGGTTTGAACCGTTTCAATTTACTATTGCATAGTCCATAAATGTGGCAGCATTTGTTGACGGGGGGACGGGCTTAATTTTAGGTTGGAAAAATATTCTTTTCATGTTACATTTCTGCCAATTACTCTTAATAGAGAATAAAACTAGGCAACTCCGAGATACATTCATGCATCGCAACGATTTCGGTGAATCGCCGCTACCCTTCCTTCTCACAAACAGTTTCTTTCTTGTTTTTTTTTGTAATTTCCGTAATCAAAGCCTGATTCAAAAATTGAACTGGGTGTTTATAAACATGCAAACCCTCCTGGGTGTCTCACCTGGCACATAGTTACCTTCCCTACCAGGGAAGGTCTCTTGGGTGTTTCACGTGATAGGGAGGGTCCCTTGGGTGTTTCACGTGAGAGGGAGGGTCCTTTGGGTGTTTCACGTGAGAGGGAGGGTCCCTTGGGTGTTTCACGTGAGAGGGAGGGTCCCTTGAGTGTTTTGCGTGAGAGGTAGGGTCCCTTGGGTGTTTCACGTGAGAGGGAGGGTCCTTTGGGTGTTTCACGTGCGAGGGAGGGTCCCTTGGGTGTTTCACGTGAGAGGGAGGGTCCCTTGGGTGTTTCACGTGAGAGGGAGGGTCCCTTGGGTGTTTCACGTGATAGGGAGGGTCCCTTGGGTGTTTCACGTGAGAGGGAGGGACCCTGGGTGTTTCACGTGAGAGGGAGGGTCCCTTGGGTGTTTCACGTGAGAGGGAGGGTCCCTTGGGTGTTTCGCGTGATAGGGAGGGTCCCTTGGGTGTTTCACGTGATAGGGAGGGTCCCTTGGGTGTTTCACATGAGAGGGAGGGTCCCTTGGGTGTTTCACGTGAGAGGGAGGGACCCTGGGTGTTTCGCCATGTATCATTTTTGGAATATACTTTGAAATAATTCTGAATGGCCACAGGCTTGTTATGAAGTTTCATGCCCCCTGTGGTATCGTTTTAGTACTATATTTGCAGTAGTGTTTTGTAAATTTTTATGAGCATAAAAAGCCTTTCATTTCACTAAAGCAGAAAGGAGAATTTTAGAGTTGGTTGTTAAGAATTTTCAGAAAACTAATAGGAAAAATAACTTCCTAGTGGTTCGAAATTTCGGATGAAAAGGAGCTGACAAAAAAATATTCTACACATGTTAATTAAATCAAACTTTAATTTTTTCACTCTTAAAATGTGCAAAATTCGAATACAATATCGACATTTACGAAAATATCGTTAGGAACAGCGTAAACAACAATAAAAGTACCTAAACAGGTTTTGATTGAAACTGCCGTTACGACAAAGTCGATACGCGGAGTTACGACGACATTATTGTTACACCGTAACAGTTTCGGCGTTGGGCACATTTTTGCGACATATTTTCGCGTGTTACATTCGCAACTCATCACTTTTCTGATAAAGCTATGCGGAATTACACTTTCACGCAAAATTAATGGAATAAGTCAAAAGTTGTGAAGCTGATTCGCAACTGCGACAGGGTCCTTCCCCAGTTAGTTGCTCATCGTTTGTATAGCCAGCAAAACCTTCCTTCGCAAGAAACTCCTTCAAAGTCTGAATAATTCTATGATATTTTATCACCCCGTCGGACTCAGTCTGCATTCGCCGCCGACAATGTCCAGGGGGTAGCTTGAAGTCTGTCCTAAGATACCCGCACAGCACCAACGCGAGTCTTTGTGCGGGAGAATATCTTTGACGTCAGTATATAAATGGTAAGAAGATTTCAATGTCTCGTACGTAAAAAAGGAGATACCAGCGTACGGCATAATTCCGAGAATGGTTGGGGTGATTCCCCGATAGAATGTGCGAAATCCCTCATCATGGTAGATGCGAATGAACGCGTTCCGTAAATTTGAGTATCTAGAAAGAAGGACACAAAAAATTACAAAAAACCATATGCACAGTGAACACTTTTTAATTGTATTTGGAAATACTTTCCTTGCCAAAATAATTGGAACACGACTTTATTTTAATTCAGAAGTTGAACCCTCAGGATTAGCGAACTCTCAAAATTATTAACGCTGTCGCTAGAGTTCTCCTCTCCAAAAAGTTTCCCTCCCCATTTTATATGTTTATTCGTCAAATATACATTTAGATTGTCACCGGAAATAACGCAAAATTGACATTAAAGGCTTGATCAATATTAGCCAATCAAATAACGTCGGGCTGGTATCAAGCTCACTGATTGGCCAATGTTGATTGTGTTGGGAAATCTAGAACAATTATAGTACTTACTTTGTATTCTAGAATATTCCATATAGTTCTGAACAATTCATACAATCGTTGCAATTCGCTTAGTTTATGTTTAATTTTAGTATCGTTAGCTAACCTACTGCATTGGACATTCGAGAACATTCTTGCTTAGGCCTATCAGCATGAAGTTGTTGTTACAACCTCGTTTTCGTTACAGTCTCATTGTTAGCCGGTTGCCCTGGAATTATCTGGAAATAAGTTCATTACGTAATCGTTGCTAATTTTATTTTCTAGTAATTATGATTCAGCATTCGAGAAATTTCTATCGTAAATGTATATATATACGCACAAAATAGTAGTTGGTGTAGATTAAGCTTGAATAGACTTGGAAATTTACATCAAAATTATGTGAGTTTTATTTAGTGTCACTGGGAGTTCTATTGGGCACAGGACTAAAGGATAGAATTGACAGATTGCGTGAGCCATTCTTGTATCTGTCGATTGCCATTAAAGGTCACGTGTCCAACTATGACAAGCAACTCTGCGTGGGTTTTCAGGAACATGTGATTTTTGATGTGATCACTTTTATAATTAACACGAGGCTCCTAGTACAATCTACAGTGCGAGGCTAGCTTTCATGTGAGCAGTTTTGCGTCGTAAGGAAACTGACCAATCGAAAGCCGTTCTTTCTAGGGGTGGCTTGACAAGTTGGGTATACGCAGCCTTACGTTGCGCTGATTGGATTCTTGAAATAGTCATCGAATAATTGTATATTTTTATCAAATGAGTCATCCTTTTAATTTTGTACATTTCCTATATCATTTTATCCATTCATTGTAATTAAATTAAAAAATTGTAAATGTAGTATAAATAGTAGGCTTTAATTAACTGTTATATTAGCTAAAAAATTTTGCTTCGCCTACTGTAAATAATTTTATAATAATTTTATAATAATAATAATAATAATAATAATAATAATAATAATAATCAAATAATCGGATAATCGAATATATAAACACTTATAGGACCCTCGACCAGATACAAAAAAGTACAACCATTGTTAGCTTAAAAACGATCAAAAAGCAAGGAAAAATAGTCCGTACGAAATTCCACTTCACCTGCGCAATAAATTTCTCAAATCTATATTTACCAGCGAGGATTCAAATATGCGCCAAGAATTTGCTACCTCTTCACCTCGGTCATCAAAACACCATCCAAATGTGCAAATAAAATTAACAAAGGAAATGTATGAAAAAGGTTTAGCAAATAACAAACTCACTTTTCTTTCCTGGAAACGGCTAGTCTCGCCCTAACCATATCCAGGGGGTATGTTATCGCCACTGCAGTGACACCTGCCGCTGAGCCGGCAAGAAATCTTCGAGCTGGGGGGAGCACCCTGGAAAAAATCGAAATCAACTTATGACTAAAAGACACGTTGATTTTATTGAAGGCAGGGAAAGTCCTAATATAATTGGATAGATAAGCGCGAGATATCTGCGGTTCTAACACGGGAAACCTGCAACGTTCCCGCCCTTTTTATTGATAATTCCGAAGCTTAGAACAGCAACCTTTAAGCAACAGCTTCCGACAATACCTGTAACGTAGGGATTTAGGGAACTGACAGTACGTATTTGGTGTCATCTTCGAAGGCACAACTGTAGAATCATGTGTTTTCTAATTGTATCATTAGGTTATGCTAATTAATGACGTATTTCTTGCAATCTTCATGTTATGAACAGGTCATGTTTATCAATAAATTGGAAAAGAGTGATTGCTCAGTGACACGCCTGTTTCTGTTGTTCGTATCTGCCTGGTCAAAACATACCTTGCCTGACAACTTTCTACAACAGCTTCCTGCAACTGTTTCCAGCAACACCTTCCGACAACAACCAGCAACCTTTGACAACTACCTACAACACCTCCCTGCAACTGTTTCCAGCAACACCTTCCGACAACACCCAGCAACCTTTGACAACTTTCTACAACACCTTCCTGCAACAGTTTCCAGCAACACCTTCTGACAATACCTTGCCCTGACAACTTTCTACAACAGCTTCATGCAACAGTTTCCAGCAACACCTTCCGACAACACCCAGCAACCTTTGACAACTACCTACAACAGCTTCCTGCAACTGTATCCAGCAACACCTTCTGACAATACCTTGCCCTGACAACTTTCTACAACAGCTTCCTGCAACTGTTTCCAGCAACACCTTCCGACAACAACCAGCAACCTTTGACAGCAACTACAACACCTTCCTGCAACTGTTTCCAGCAACACCTTCTGACAATACCTTGCCCTGACAACTTTCTACAACAGCTTCCTGCAACTGTATCCAGCAACACCTTCTGACAATACCTTGCCCTGACAACTTTCTACAACAGCTTCCTGCAACTGTTTCCAGCAACACCTTCCGACAACACCCAGCAACCTTTGACAACTACCTACAACACCTTCCTGCAACTTTTTCCAGCAACACCTTCCGATAACACCCAGCAACCTTTGACAACTCCCTACAACACCTCCCTGCAACTGTTTCCAGCAACACCTTCCGACAACACCCAGCAACTTTTGACAACTACCTACAACAGCTTCCTGCAACTGTATCCAGCAACACCTTCTGACAATACCTTGCCCTGACAACTTTCTACAACAGCTTCCTGCAACTGTTTCCAGCAACACCTTACGACAACACCCAGCAACCTTTGACAACTACCTACAACACCTTCCTGCAACTGTTTCCAGCAACACCTTCCGACAACACCCAGCAACCTTTGACAACTACCTACAACACCTTCATGCAACAGTTTCCAGCAACACCTTCTGACAACACCCAGCAACCTTTGACAACCACCTACAACACCTTCTAAAAACCATTTCCTTAAAATAAGAGCTTTTACTCATCTTTTTATAGCACAAACAAGGTATTTCTGTCTAAAAATTTATCTTGTGTGTGATTGAAAACATAAAAACAATGATTGAAAACATCATGTTTTTTTGCCTCTTCTCCTGAATAAGGTCCACATCAAACCTTCTTCCATCTAAGTTACTGTCAACAAACTTGTTATTCTCCTCCTTATTTGGACAATGAAATTTATATTCTCATGTCTGGATAGAATCTCATGCCATGAATTTCTCAAGAATAGACAAATTGGCTAGCTTTTCCAAGAGGCTGATATCTTAAATCAACTTCGAAAATAATTTTCATATTAAAATTTAAATGAGTTTTTGACATTGAAAGATGAGAAGAACAAGATTTTAGCCAATATAAAAAATTTTCTTTTAGGGTCATAACAAAGACATAACAAAGAAGGAACTTTTCTTTTCGACATCAATCATTTTGGATGTCACATCTTATGGCCGAGTAAAGGCACCTCTGTCTTTACTTTTCATTTGGGGACTCTTCAGATGTCCTTGTATTTTAGCCGGCCATGAATGATAAATTTAAATAGTATAACTTTTTATTTAGAATTATGAACAGTTTCTTGGGGGTAAAAAACTTGAACATGGCTTTGAAAAAAACAAACATTTTTTAACATATTGGCTAAAAGCTTTTTCGTCTGACATTCCTCAGAGCATAAAACGTCAGAATAAGGGTCCGGATGAAAATATACCCAGTTGGGTATATATATACCTAGATGAAAAATATATACCCAGTTGTGGGTCAAAATACGCCAATCAGAAAAACGTAAGCACAAGACCAGTAAAGTTGTCCAATCAGTGCTGCCAGCCTAAATAAAAAATTCCCAATATGTTATAAAAAACTTAGAACTAGGTTTATATCTTAGAATTAGGTGCTTGAAAAGGTACCTATGTACTTACTCCTCATGTGGTACTGTTCTTAATAAAAGCTTCATCTCCTCGTGTACTGTAAATTGCAAAGCAGCATATGGGACAATCCGAGCCATTGTCGCACTGTTACCTCGCCACCAACTTCTAATGCCATATTGATTATAATTTTTCTTTAAAAAATCAACTGCAGCCTAGAAAATATCAAAGTGAGATAAATGATGACAAGAATTTTAAAAAAATGGTTTAACATACGAAGCTGATTTTAAAAAGTAATTTTTTAGCACTTTTTAAAAAGTAATAAAAGATATTGCTTGCTACCTAGCTTCCAAAGGTAGTTTTCAGGACACTGAGAAGCTTAAGCTTTTCTCCCTAGCATCCGAAGGTAGTTTTAGGACATTGAGAAGCTTATGCTCATCAAGCAGTGTCCTGGTCCTTCCTCTCGATGTGACCACACCTCGTGATTCCTAGGCCTGGAATTACCGAGAGCTGGCGACTCTCCTCACTCTGGGTGAAAGTTTGGTCATGCCAGGGACTCGAACCGCGGACCCTTGGGTCTGTAGTCAACAACCTTAACCAATGAGCCATCCCAGCACCAGTGACAGTAGCAAAACAAATTAAGAGCAAAATAAATTCATTTTTAGTAAATGTTGCTGTTTAGTTGTATTTACTAATTCAAATGAATCTTAATAAGCTAAAACCTGATTTGTTTCTCTAAAATAAAGTGAAAAACCAGAAGAAAACTCTCCACTGTGTCTTTGTGAAACTTTATAACCAACTGACTTGAAAAAATGGCTTTTTACAAACTCAAAAATTGATAGTAGAGAGTTATTCAATTTAAAGGCAATCTGTCAAGACGTTGATTGATTAAAAGAACAAAGGGATTTTTATTGTTTCCAGTCCCCCTTTAATTTATCGCATTGTAAAAAATATGGCGGAGCACTGGAATTGTGTTTAGGCTATTGTTCCAGCTATTGTTCTTGTTAACCAATCCACAACGAGACAGATTGCCTTTAATACAAAAGGAAGAGAAAAGAGCTAGATGAAAACGATAGGGCTAAAGAATAACTGCATAAGTTTAAAACAAACGTGTTCTCTGCTATTGTTTTGTGTGTTTGTTTGTCCATAGTTCACTACACATTGATATGAAAAAAATCATAAAAAATCAAAGAAATTGTAGTTAAATTTTAGCAAATTTTGAAAAATAATAAATCAACCAAAGTTAAACAAACTATGAAAAATTTTCTGATAATAAATCCATAAAGGTAAATAGATTATTAAGCCATTTAAAAAATAATTAATCAATAACTATCAAACATATTTTGAACAAATTTGTGACATTATATTGAAAATTGAGTACTGGAACGTAATGAAAGACGTGAAGATACCCATTTCGTCCCTGACTTTAAAAGGGGCAAGAAAAGGGTAGTTTTTGCTTTAAGGGAATAGGAAACTTCCATTGCTATTCGTTTGCCACAAAATTTCCCTCTTCTCCCCTCCCCCTTGACGAAAACAGATTTGAAAAACAATTGGCATTTTAACAAATGAAGCGCCTGTTTGGATTCTGTAGCATCATAAAAACAATAACAGGCCTCTCAGTTTGAGGAGCATCATAACAGCTCTCAATCTATTCCTGTTACCAATTTATGTTGGGGTCAAAATAATAGAAGTTTCTTTTGTGGGTGTCTATAGAAGTAAATTGAAAGACAAATGTATTTGCAACATCAATAGTACTGATATTACTGCTTTTCAGTGCAATTTAAACTGGAAGTTATGAATTAAACGCTTCAATTAAAATTGTTGCTTTCGAGGCACGGGGTCAGCCACACACCTTCTAAAATCTTTACAGATAGGCCTTGTTAATAAATTTTGAAGAGGTTTTTTTGAAAATAATCTTGAATAATATAAGCAAGAAAATTAAGAGAAAATTGGAAAAAGGAAGAAGTCAAAAAGTTGTACAAAAAATGTAAAAACTGAAACACAGAAATGATTTCTTACCTTTACTGTGAAAGGTTGATGAGAAACTGAAAGTTAAAATATACAAACAATTAGAATTGCTTTCTCTCTTGATTTTCATTATTAGATGTTAAAGGTAATGTGTTCATATAAAAGGACTGCGTATACCCAACTTGTCAAGCCACCCATCAAAATAAAAGTTTGCCATTGGTAAGTATTCTTGCGATGCAAAACTGCTCACATGAAAAGCTACCTTCGCAGCAGGATAGATAAATAGAACAACCAAAATGGCTGGGACGATGACATGAAAAATTACATGTTTCTAAAAGCCCCCGCAGAGTCGCTTGCTTAAGCTGGAAACATTACCTTCAAACATTTAAGGCAGTGTAAAATAATACCATATCAACATATAGGCAGTCAACATCTTATAGCATATCAAGAAACAGGCCAAACAAAGAAGGGGAATGAGTATGGAGTTTAGAAAGAAAAATTAAAAAACCTTTGACACCTGGAATGATATTGAAGAGAGTCCATAGGCTACACAAATTTGAAACATATATAAATAACTTAGCTGAGCACATAGTGATTATGCAATTAGAAGTGTGATATCAGACTTGAAATTGCTTCAAAGACATTGTGCTACTGTCCCTGTTGCTCAAAATTGATTTGTCTGTATCTAGTAAAGGTAAAACTTCGCAAAATGCACCTATTAGATCAGGTGCATGAAATGCCTGAGAATGCTGTTCACAGTGGTGGCCTAAGCCCTTGCCATACTTTTAATCTGGACAATAATTTCTGTACATCATTTGATTATTTTGCAAAGTTTATAAACTCTGAGGATTGTTGGAGAAAAGGTACTTGAGTGCAATACCGTAAATCCTCGAATTAGCCCCCTGGAGGTATATTTATTTTTGATATTTTTGGATAGGGGCTTATTCAAGGGGGGGCCTATACAAGGGGGGGGGGCTTATAAAATTAATGTTGACAATAAGATGACATTATTAAAAGACCTTGTTTATTTTAGTAGAAATTTCTTTATGAGAATTTAATTGATTACTACCAAAAGTATGAATTCGTCTTGGTAATTCAATAAAATGCCATAGGCAACATCAGATGGCAAAAAATCATCAAATTGAGGGGTCCAATTCGAGAATTTATGGTAGCAGTGGGGGCTTATTCGAGGGGGTTTATGAACGATTTGTGAATCTAGCCGTGGGCTTATACTTGAGGGGGGCAGCTTTTCAAGGGGGGGGGGCAATTCGAGGATTTACAGTACTTAAGTTTCTGTGTTTCCATGCAGTTGTAAAATCCTTGCCTAACTACTCAAAAAGTTCTATTTCCCCCTATTTCACAAGCATTGGATCCCATTTGCACATGACACCTCAAAACTTTTGTCTGCCAGCACTTTTGCAAGACAAAAACCAATATCAATGCTTTTCTTATGCATGCTATCGCCTGAGAATCTTTAAGAAAACAGGTGCATTTCCTATTCAGAATATATCACTGCTTTTTAACAGGTTGTTGCATAAATTTTGATTTTGTAAAATGAAAAACTATTTTCATTAATATTCTTTTCTGGGCCTGTCAACAGCCTCAAGAGATTAATATTTCATTGCCTCGAACCCCCTACTAAGCGCTTGGCATCAACTGACAAATTATGGTCATGCATAATTTGAAGAGGGCTTTCAAAGTTTTAACATTTATTCAGCAAATTTTGCAAAAACAACTTCACCTTTGCGATAATCGAGAACATGCGTTTGGCTTTAAAAATGACATGTCCATCGATCTACATTTTTGATTTGTTTAAATTCCAGGTTTTTTCGACATTGTTATTATGTAAGAAAGCCACAGTCAAACAAAATGGCGTATACCTGTATGGAAAGCAGATTATTCCCGCAGAAATATCGGGTGTTCAAGGAGGGTTTTACCGTTCTTTTGATTTTGTGGTTTTTTGCCTTTATAAAAACCTCAGTTATGCAAGCACCATACCATACAGACAAACTAATAATAATTGTAGTTCACTGCGTCACAAACCTTGGAAAGAAATCTTCGTTCTGTCCAATGGTGCAATCGATGTCTTTGCTACAGCACCAGCAACAGCTCCAGAGAGTAAGGAACAAATAGTATGGACTATGTTTCTCTTTCCTGTCAACCCCTCGTGAAGGTTCTCGATTTCTTTTGGTGTTAGGCCAGATCGATTTAGGCCGATTACTTGCTTCGTGCTCGCATGTGCAACCATCTCCTGGCCTAGGTCTGTGTTTTTCGAAGCCATCTATATTTCAAAACACATTTCAAGCAACATGCAGGGTCATCTATCATTTTCTTCAACCCTTTGTAAAAATTAGCAACAATCAAATGATTCCAGATGAAAATATTGCGCAAACATCAAGCAGCAATATTACCGTTGCAGTGTTACCTACTTACAAGTGTTCCTTCGCAGTTCCAGGGTACAAAATTCACGCTAGGGGGAGGGGCAAACTCAAGGGTCACATGTTAATTTTTAGAGTTCACCTAAAAATTGATTTGTGAAGTAATGACAGCCACTGACACCTCAAACCAGAGGTGGCGCCAGAAATCTTCCGACATAGGGGCTGGAGCTTCCGACAGGGGGGCTAAAATGACTAAAACAAGCAGTTTTCGTACGTTATTTTGTCAAATTCGCTCCGACAATAACCTAAAATTTCCTCCGATGGGGGGGCTAGATGCTTCCGACGGAGGGGCTGTAGCCCCCCTAGCCCTCCCCTGGCGCCACCACTACCTCAAACGGTCGGCTGTAGACCGGTTTCGCCCCATATCAGGGCTCATCAGTACAGCTAGACTGAATGAGGACCTAAAGCCGTCCTAGGGCCAGCAGATAGGCTGTCAGGCCAAAACCTCAGCACTGCTTTGCGGTGCGGTTCTTGGTATTGATTCCAGTTCATTTTCACTAAAATTATAAGTTTGTAATAGTGCTACATAGTTTGGATTTCGTTTGGTTTGCAACTTGTAACCTTTGTTATTTAACACCTTTTGCACATTCGATTGTTTATAATCCCTTCTGTTATCTAATTGCACCTTTAGATCCATTAATTATTTCATTTGGGATTTTTGTATCTATATTCAGTTTATCAAATTAATCTTGGGAGCAGTATCTTTTGTAATCATTATTATTTTGTAAATACCTAGCTATGTAGTATTTCAATTAGTTCTTGTTTAGGTTATATTTTGAGAGTGAAATTTTATTACAAATCACGGTTTCCAGTTAGAATTTTTATATCAAGAGAGTACCTCCTATTTCTAAGATGGTTTTGAATGTAATCTATGTTGTGTGCATGGAGAGTTGGCCATTTGTTTTTGCTCTCATTTGAGAGTTGAGTGTTGTGTCAGGTCGCAGGGTTATTGTTCTGTGTTTTTACTTGTTGTCTTTGTCAAAATTGTTTAGTATTTGCTAGGCCAGGCGCTCCTAAGGGATTTTGATTTGATTTGATTTTGATGTAATTCAAATTCTACCACATTTCGAAAAATACTAGTTAGTTATATAAATTATAAAAAAACAACTAAAGAACGCAACAACAACAATGGCCTTATTTAAAAAACAAATTGAAGCAGAATTCTTAAGGAGGAGCCTTCAAAGTAGGTTAACTAACGAGATGAAGGCCCCCCTTTGTTTCAGCGATCTATATGTTCATCTATAAAAGTGTCTCGTTGAAGTAAATTAAACCACTTTACGGATAACAAGAAATTTTGCAAAGCTCACTGACATTCAAATAGTTTCTAGAAGACTTTCTTCAGTTCACTTGCTACGCGATTTCGAAATTTTTTATAAAGTTTTGCATTGTTCTCTGAACTATGTTTTTTTAACTTCCTTAGAAGTCGATCGCGAATTTTCATCATTTTTTGCAATCTCTTGTTGATCCAAGGTTTTCCATAAGTTTTGATTCCTTCTAGTGCATTGATTCTATATGAGTGAAAGAACGATACAGTTTTTATGCAAGTCATCTTATCAAGTTTGATAGTTTTCAATAAATAAAAAGTTTTGAGCTTTTGACAAAAACTTACAACAGACAATGATCTCCATATATCTAATGGTGAGAGTTTGGTTGTGTCAAGGACTCGAACCCTCAACCCTGGATACCAATGCTCTAGAAATAGGCACCGCGGAGAAGGGGGCTGGGGGTCTATTGGCCCCCCCCCACTTCTTGCCAAAAATCCAAAAAAAAATTACCAATGAATCACCACTCAAACCATTTTTTATTCAGTTTTAGCCCCCCCCCCCCCCTCAAACTCTTTAGACCCTCCCCACTTTTCTCAACGCTCTACGGTGCCTGAGAAGTTGGGAGGATTCCTTCCCAGTTTCTTAGGGTCTGGTACCCCGGAGTAACCCAGCCCCCAGGATTGGCCATCGCTCCTCTTCTAACCTCCGAGCAATATCATTGCCTTCGAGAGGCTGATATGAGACCGAGGTTGAAAATTCTTCGAATTGGCAAGATGGCTGCCATATCCGAAAAGAAATATCACAAGTTCACTGAAAGATAACGCAATTACAAAGAGTTTTCCATCCTCAAGATATAAAGTGACCTTATGACAGTGTGAGTTAAATTTTATCGAGTCTAAAAAACAGTGAAAGGTTGATAAATAGACATATCTGCAGTTTGTTTATGGAAGTCTTTTAGGCAGACAGGAGGAAGACCAGAGGCAGAGGGAAGGCCTACTGAAATTTATCAATGAATGTTTTTACAGCACCACAGTGATCTATGGCACCCAATTACATTAAACTACAATAGCTGGGTTCCAGGATTTGAGCACATTGGCTGTTATGTTCTTAATATCTTTGTATGAGCTTTAATTTGATACATTCTGATATTTCTTTGGTTAATCTTACACAAAATTTATCATTTTATAAAAAGTTGGTGTCTTGAATACGATGTTTTAGAGTTGCAACTCTAAAGTGTTCATAATGAGATGATGTATACTCAGTATTATTCAGGGCCGTCAAGAGATAACTCAGGCCCAGGGTAGGGGTGTACCGGATCAGGATTTTCAGAATCCGGCCGGAACCGGATTTACCGGATTTCTTCGTGGAATATCCGGCCGGATTTTACCGGATAATCTGGCAATTTATGGATTTTTCAGTAATAAAAAGTTTTGAGCCACTTTGTGAAAAAATGTATCGCGAGAAGATCAAAGAGACCCATTCGAGTTGCCAGATTGAATTTACAAACGAAGGCTAGACTGGTGAGCAATTTTAGCCAAAATGCTCATAAAAAGACCAAATAAAAAACTTTCTCAAGAATCCATCGAGCAGGCACTGGTTATATTTCTACGCTTGTGCCTGTTAGATAATTTCTTAACTTAGATAAGAATCTTACTTTTTCCAAAACCCTTTGCTAATATCAAGATAATATTTAGGTTAGGTGATAAAATATGAAATTTGGTTAACACTTTCTAGTTAACTATTAATTATTCCATGAATTTAGTAATTACTCATTAGTTTTAGACGTTCTGCTGAAAAGGCCAACAAGGTCAAATTTAAGTAGTAAGCAAAAAACAATTTTTCCAGACAATCTAAATCTAAAAACCAAAAATGAAAAATTTGGCCTAAAAAGCCAATCTGGCAACCCTGGACCAAATTTGTGAATGATATCATCCAGTCTTCCTGTTTCGTGATGACGAGCACTTTCATTTCAAATTTGTTTTCAAAGTGCTTGTTTTATTGTTGATCTTGTTAAGTTCTGGAAAATCCGGCAACTCGCCGGATTTCGGAAACAAATCCGGCCGGAACCGGATTTTCAAAAAATCAGCGATCCGGCGCCGGATTATCCGGCCTACCGGATATCCGGTACATCCCTAGCCCAGGGGTGAATCACAAAGCTCGACCCCTTAAGAAAGGGTCATATGGCCACGCCCTTCCGTCTCCAGGAGAACTAGGGCAATGCCCTTTTAGTTGCAATTGTTGAAAAAGAGTTTTAAGGATTTTTATAAAAATGTGAAAAAACTTTTACATGCATCAAAGCCATGTTTTCTCTGTGATAAACTTACAGGTGCTGATTCCATATAAACAGATGAAATAGTAGCTTTTTTGCATTATAAATATATCTTATTACTTCAACACGGGCCCCATCGGAGCATGGGCCCCATCGGAGCATGGGCCCCATCGGACCATGGGCCCCATCGGAGCAAGGGCCCCATTGGAGCACGGTCCTCAGACCTTTTACCCCTCCTAACCTTCCCTCTCAACGCCTTTAGTATTATTGGAACTGTCTTAATATATTGGTGTCATATTTCTCTAGATGATCTGTTCCTGATCATGGTTGACAAGAACATGCTAAAGATGTTTCTACAATATGGTTTTTTTGCTGGCTTGTGTCTAGGATGTGATGCAGCTGTCTCTCTTGCCAAGTCTATGAAAATAGAGCCACTTAGTCACAGAAATATCATTTTGGCACTTCTTGACAACTGTTCTCATGGTATCATAGCACTCTTTGCATGGCTTCTGATGACAGATTTTGAGAATTCAAAAAGAAACATTCTTCTTGCATTTTTGTGTGCTATCTGTGCATGTTTTGTGGACATAGACCATTTTATATCAGCAGGATCTTGGAAACTAAAGGTAATTTTTGTTTGAATACCATGAGCAACAAAAATTAATCTTAAAGCCTCCCCCCCCCCAACAAATAGTTGTATTTTGGTTTGTGGCTCTGATTTTGAAGTACATTTGGTAACTGCTTTTCTATAAATTGCTAGGGCTTTTCAGTGAAACCAACACATTTCTCTAAGGAACTTCTGAACAAGCCCTTTTGCTCAGCTATTTTGCTCAATTTCCTGAACACCCCAGCAGTGTGAGCCAATCTGCTTGGGAATAGGGGGATGAACAAATCATTATTTGCTTACACATATGAAAATTTGCAGGAGAAGCACCCCTACTCGTCAAAATTTTTGATGGGTATCATTTATCTAAGGGTGGTAGATTACCAGATTTTTTAACCTTAGGGTGTGTCAAACCCCTAACACACACCCACTGCTGTAATTATGGCCTTGGTCCTGATGCAAGACTTTTTATCAAATGTTTTTACGTTATGGCTTATGCTGATGTCATATCTCTCAGAATGATCTGCAGCTAATTTCATTTCAATTGAATATCCAGGCCCACGCTACGAATTTCAAGGTGAAGAGGCCAAGTTCTATAAGTCGGAACTGAATTTAGTGCTTCAAAACAGGGCCTCTTTGAGAAAATATTATTGTTTACCAAGAAAGTGGGGGGCCCCTCTAGCCCCTCCAGACCCTCAAGCCCCTCTAGACCCTCCAACCCCTCCAGACCCTTCAGCCCCTCCAACCCCTCCAGCCCCTTCAGACCCCCCAGTCCCTTAAGACCCTCAAGCCCCTCCAGACCCTTCAGCCCCTCCAGACCCTCTAGCCCCTCCAGACCCTTAAGCCCCTTCAGCCCCTCCAGACCCTCTAGCCCCTCCAGACCCTTCAGCCCCTCCAGACCCTTCAGCCCCTCCAGACCCTACAACCCCTCCAGACCCTACAACCCCTCCAGACCCTTCAGCCCCTACAGCCCCTCCCAAAACCTACAGCCCCTTCCAGACCCTTCAGCCCCTCCAGACCCTCTAGCCCCTCCAGACACTCCAGCCCCTCCAGACCCTCCAGCCCCTCCAGCCCCTCCCCCGTCGGCGTGGGTCCTGAGTATCTTTGCATTATGATTAATATCAATGTCATTTTTCTTAGGATGCTCTGAAGCTACATTCAAGACCACCCTTTCACTGTACAACAATTCTTCTGCCACATGTTCTCCTTATGATTGCTGGTTCTATATTCAAGAGCCCGTTTTCGCAGCAGCAATTTTTAGTAGACTGGGTACTAGTGACGTTTGTTGCTGTTATTACGCATCATTTGAGAGATGCAAACAGACGGGGGCTTTGGTTTTGCCCATTCGGAAGCACAAGGCCTTTGTCAATGCCAGTTTATTTGCTAAGTATAATAACTGTACCATTTGTGATTGGCAGACTGCGACAGCATGTGTGTCATACAGTTGACAGGACTGATGAAACCCTCGTATAATGTCAACGTAGGACACTATAATAGTGATGTAGAGTTAATTTACAAAACTGTCCTATTGATGTAGAACCAAGCTGTCCTACAAGTGTTAGCTATTGGCTATTTCATAGAAACGCTATTCGGGGTTATTAGGGGGAGGGGTTCTTTTCTAAGAATTTTTAATGCAGGGGTATTAAGTTAGAATTCAATAATACGTCTTGTCGATTAAATTGTTGAAATTGAGTAGGGGGCAAGAGACTTATTTTTGGGCATTAGGTTTTTATCTTAGAGGCTGTTTACCCGGATTTTGTGGCAAATCAGGCCAGAGGTGGCGCCAGAAATCTTCCGACAGAGGGGCTGGAGCTTCCGACAGAGGGGCTGGAGCTTCCGACAGGGGGGGCTAAAATGACTTAAACAAGCAGTTTTCGTACGTTATTTTGACAAATTTGCTCCGACAATAATCTAAAATTTCCTCCGATGGGGGGCTAGATGCTTCCAACGGAGGGGCTGTAGCCCCCCCTAGCCCTCCCCTGGCGCCACCACCACCGTCAGGCAAATCTGGCAAACATAACCAGAGGGTAGGCCAGTGCCCCCACCCTACCCCCATCCTGCCCCCACCCTGCCCCCTCCCTTGGCGAGTCTTGCTACTGCTGCTGGTTTATATAACTCCCTAGTTTTTTTATAAGACTAGATTTTTTGCTCTGGGAGCCTACATACATTATTAACTTGTTACAAAACGAGGCAAACATGAAAGCGATATAGACCAAAGTTGTTAGGGAGAAACTCGTGTTCACAGCTGGTAGAAAAGAGGAGATAAACATAGCATAAGATAAACATACACTGGTAGTTTTTGTCGCTTTACAGTCATATCGTGAATTATCTTTCCGCTAACATACTGGCAGGGAAACCACTGCCCTTTTCTTTCACGGGTACGCCCCCCCCCCAACAATCCTATTTCGTTACCCCGTAAAAGCAGTTTCTTTCTCATTTCTTGCTATACGATGATGCGTAAAGGACCTTGCCTCGATCAGCCACTGGAGAAAATTCCGGAATCGGTCGATCGAGGTATCTTGTCTCTAGAGAGTTTTTTTTAGGAATGTTAATTTCGAAATGTTATATCCACGGTTTAAGAAATGAAATAGTAGATATTTATTGTCGATTTGTACATATTAATAGAAATTTATGGATTTATTGAAAATGGCTTTGAAAAAACAAACATTTTACAATACACTAAAAGCTTTTTCGTCTGACACTGCTCAGAGCATAAAACGTCAGAATAAGGTTCCGAAAGAACACGGTGAAAAATATATACCCAGTTCTGATTGGCCTATTTCGATCCACAACTGGGTATATATTTTTCATCGTGTTCTTTCGTAACCTTATTCTGACGTTTTATGCTCTGCGAAGTGTCAGACGAAAAAGCTTTTAGTATGTTGTAAAATATTTGCTTTTTTCAAAGCCATTTTCAAATTCTGTACCGCAAAAAAATTGTTCAGATTTATTGAAATAAATAGACTGTATTACGTAGTGATGCAGATGATGCAGATGATAGTAGATGATGCAAAACGTATAGAGGGGTTAATTACCACGGATATTGCCAGATATGAGAACCATAATCAGTGGCAGAGCCACGGGGGGCAATGGGGGGGACTAGTTCCCCCCACTTTTTCAGAAAGTCGCTCCTTTAGATCCTTGCAAACCTGTTGAGAAAACTTCAGGGGGGGGGATATATACTTTATCTAGATCGTCACATTTAAATGACATTTCTTGGGAGATAAGAGTTGTATCCTCCGGAAAAAATATGTGTCAATCACGGGTAAAGGGCGAGGTCTAAAAGGGCGTGGACACACTATTTGTCCCCCCCCCCCCATTTATCCCAGGCTGGAGCTGCCACTGACCCCTATGCTCTATATATTGCCGAAAATCAATGCGACCCCCTCCCTACATTTCAGTAGCTGCAGTCCTAGATCTATGTACGTAATGTTAGAAATTTGTTTAACCAATTTACTCTCCCCACATCATAATTGTTGTTGATTTGTACAAATTTGTAGTAATTTATAAGTTTATTGCAGAAAAGCAACTTTTATTTTTGTTCTTATTAAATTGTTTTATTATTTGAATTTTCTAAATTATCGTTGTACTTTATGCAAGGGCTGAATTAACGGTGGAAGCTAAGGACACTGATCCCCCTTCCACACAATTTTCAAAAGGTAAATATAAGAATCTATATGTTCTATATAATGGTGAAAATCAACCTTCCCCCCCCCCCTTCCCCCTACATCTCGAAATCTACCTCGGCCCTTGACTGTATGTAATTAAATGGTTGACATTAATTGGCCTTCTCGCTATATTGAAAAATTATTAAAGAAGTATTATTATTTAAGTATTCTAGAATATTGTAGTCCTTTATGCAAGGGTCGAGATAGCGGGGGGAGCTAAAGAGCTTGAACCCCCCAAATTTTCAAAGGATTAATATGAGAGCCTTTATGCTCTATATATTGCAAGAAATCAACGCCCCCCCCCC
>NW_027019653.1:2906739-2933589 GCF_013076305.1 Rhopilema esculentum
CCCCCTACATCTCGAAATCTACCTCGGCCCTTGACTGTATGTAATTAAATGGTTGACATTAATTGGCCTTCTCGCTATATTGAAAAATTATTAAAGAAGTATTATTATTTAAGTATTCTAGAATATTGTAGTCCTTTATGCAAGGGTCGAGATAGCGGGAGGAGCTAAAGAGCTTGAACCCTCCGAATTTTCAAAAGATAAATATTAGAGCCTTTATGCTCTATATATTGCAAGAAATCAACGCCCCCGTCCTGTGGCCGACGAATGGAGCTTTTATCGTGTCATGATATATTGGCATTTCATGGCTGTCGAAAGCAAGGGGGCAGGAACCCCACCATAATTGTCAAACTCTTCTATATTTCCTTTATAACAGTGTACCGAATGGGAAGCAATACAATGGACGGTCGCCCACCCCCGATGCAACGTAAATTTTAATCCTACGGCACTGCTTTTGTGGAAAGTTTTGCTGCAGCACTTTTAGAATGACTGAATGCGACAATTACAACTATAGAACTAAAGCTAGATTATTCGCACAAAATTTTCGTGTTTGTTTCTTTTTTGCATTACACAAGAAGTGGCCTTAAAAAGAATAGCTATTAAAAAATAGCAATAACAGCGTTGTCCGTCGCTCCTGTTCTCACACTGGTCACCAACGGTTCTTTAAAACAGTAAGATGAAATGCTAACATGTCTCACCTTTGTGTTTTGTTGTTCTCGCTTTTGGTTTAGCATTTCAGGGGCTTGATATTGTAATTCTGGCCTGAGTACAAGCAACTCACTCTCGAATATAAGAGTGGCCATGCTTCATCCGTGTTTCAAGGGCTTTCACCAAAGCTTTTCATGTGCTCTCCGATATCCCCTCGTTAAGTCTAGTAACACTGGGTTGTACAAACTTCAATAACTCTTAAATAGGTCTTGAGAACGGCGTAGACATGGAAAATAATCGTTTCAGTCTCAGGTGCAGCCATTAGTTCATTCCTTTCCGATTTTGTCTGCTTCATAAAAGCCCTCGCTAGCCAGTAAAGGCCCCAACATTTCTTGTATGGGTTTTGAAATAACATTGTGATTAAGTATAAACATGATGGAAAGGTATCAAGAGACTGGGAGTAATGCCTTTCTGAAGGTCTCTTGTGTATGTTGATAGAATGCTAGTTGGTGAATTCAAAGAAAATGAGCCAAACGAAAAGTGCCCAAAGGAATATGGTCCAACTTTTTGGATGGTCTCAAGATAATTTAAAATGCGTTTCAAAAATTCTCTAGAGAGGCTCTTCAAAAAACTTTATTACTTTTTATTGTGTATTCTACAGGTTCTTGAAACGGGGAATTTACTATCAAAATAAAGTTTAAACTAAATATGGTTATTGAAATATGCACAGATTTCAAAGCATTTCCACGCTACAGGGGCACATCTAAAGGGGGACAGTTTCAGAAAGGGGTACAATCTTTCAGAAAAAGAAGCACTTTTCTCGAAATAAGGCACTTTTCCATAAATGCTTGAGGCGGCGTTGTTAGTAAAAGTTGGATTTTCATAAGGTTGAGGACCCCCTATTCCTGAAATAGAACCGTGAATCTCCAAATTGCCTGATACTTGTAAAAGTGCTCCTCCCCTCATTTTTTTTCTATCCTAGAAGTAAAAATTGATTAAGCTCCCATCCTCAGCCGACATCCTGGCAAATATCACAGCAATATATAGTTAGCAACGCAAAGCTTTCGTTGGATTTATATTTCCTCAACTTCTGGCAAATTTACAGTCATGAAACAAACAGATTTCTTAAAATTTTGTTGGAAACGCTGTAAAAAAACTACTTAGTTTCGCTCAGATCCAGTAGCGTACCCAAGAGGGGGAATAGGGGGGTCCGGATTCCCCCACTTTTACTCACCAGGGCCTCCGACGAAGGCCTCCATCCACTTTTTAGAAAACAATAGAGCATTTTACAAAACCTTTTGTCATTGATGATAAATTTAATCTTGGCCCCCCACTTTATCTTGGCGCAACCTGTGTCGGATCCCATGCTCTTCAACCAATTTCGTCACCAGTCTCTCAAAGAATCCTTGCCAAAAAGCTGGAGCCTTGCAATAACCACATTCAAAGGTTGGCAACGCCATAATTTAGCTACATCTCTGTAAAAATTCATGACACTGCAGCCTCGAAACAACAAGCAACAAGAGACTCTTATTTGACGCGACGCAGACGGCGGTCTTTGGTTAAACTTTGAGCGGTTCGTTAACGGCTCGATTTGCGGCTTTTAGCCCCTTATGCTGCCCCCTTTCGTCGGAGGCCTTGATACATGTTGCAGACTGGGTCAAATGGATCAACTTATGATCTTTGTAAAACTCTGGAACTTTTCTTGTGTGACTGAAGTGACATCTGAAGCCTAACGACATTAAAAGCCTCAAACTTGTAATTCACACGGAAGTGGACTCTGCCCATCTGATTTTGGCATCATAATAAAAGTTAAGCCACTTTTTCTAGAAAAACTATCTTTACGCCTTCAACATGAGTAAATTATACGAAGTGAATTGTCTTATTGACATTTTCTTTGAGGTATGATATGCTCTTGAAATTACCGTCACAAAAAATGTCTAGGGTTCAAACAAATTTTCCTCTTCCCCAACCCCTCCCGACCCAGAAGCATTTCCAGTTATTGCGGAGCGCATCTGTAGCTCTGCGGAGGATTTGTTAGTTGACTCTGATTGTTTGGGAGGATTGTTTGAGTTGCATGTGACTGACCAGAAATTATCAATTTTGAGGTAAGTATCTAATTTCCTTCTTTATTTATCTATATTTTCACCACCTATGAATATGATTTGTTAAAGTACTTGTCTTGAAATATAAAAAAATGCAGCAGATTAGGAACAGCTGTGGAAAAACGGCCCAGCCTTCGAATTAGGCCGCTTTTGGGGTCCATGGGTCATGGGCCTTTCAAGTTGTCGAAAAGAAAAATGGATTGGATGTTGAATTATGCTATGAAACAAACAGTGAATAGTGCCCTTGATATCTCCTACTTAAATTATGGTAAAATGCTTTTCAATTTCAGTGAAGCTAAAGGTTTTCTTGTAAGGAATGAGTTTCTGAAATTTTTCTGAAAAAATTTCTTGCTCTCCAAACATGCTCCCTAAAACTGTTAACATAATCAAAATTAAACTAGATGGTCAGTGGAAACAGAAAAAGCTAGAGAAAAGCTCTATTTCTCCTGATATTGTGCTAATTTGCTGATTCTAGTGTTGCGGGTATTTCAAAATAAACGCGTGGTTTGCTAATTAAAATTTTTGTGATGTGAAATCTAATTTTTTCTCGCGACCCTGCACTAGAATTGCAAAAGGCCTCAAAAGATCCTCAGTTATTACATCCATTTGCTAGCCTACAGTTTATTCAAAATGTATTATTTGTCCTTATGCTGCAAAATAATTTATCCTTTTTTGCACATATTTTTGCTTGCTTGTTCATATTTCCTTTTGCTATTTTTGCTGGTTAAGAAACATCTACCTGGCGTGGAAATAAAATTGGTTAAAAACACAGTAGTGCAGTCAAGGAGTTAAAATTTTGAAAATGTCTAGGAATATTGAATAAAATAAATTGGCAAAAGCACAAATAAAAGAAAGAATGTCTCCTGCTCTTTTTAGGGCTAGTATTGTTGTCACAAAAGAAGATTTGGTATTTAGCAGATCCACCCCTTTTTCAGCTTATACCATTGAATTAAGACTAAGCATAGATTGTATTTTTGAGTCACTTTGCATCCGAGGGGACTCCCATTATTTGTGGTAGAGCTTTATGTTTTATTCAGTTTCACGCTAAGGGAAACTCAACTTTGTAATTTTCACCCTATTATTAACACACAAATATCATTACAAGATTATCATTCATCAACAACTCATCTACTCCCCCTTAATTACGATAACAAGACTTTTTATACTATTTACAGTGCACATGTGCAATTACAACAGTAGAGTGATAAACAAAGTATTAATCCTACTAACAGGCCATGGCCTAAAAGGGGTCAAAGAGAGCCAAGGCTTAAATGTTAAAAAATCACCTGCAAATGATAGTCTTTTTTGACAATGGCCCTCAAAGGGTAGCATAAGAACTGAACTTATGTCCTTGATAGCATCCATTTCTTTGTACTCCTCTGGTCCTTCTTTGACAAATTTCTTCGCCATTGACTGTTGTTGATTCAGGAAAGATAACAATCATGTTTGATTGCTATCATAAATTGCAAAGCAACCACTTAAACAACTTCCAAGTGCTTGTGTTATTATCAAAATTTGATCATTCGGTAGCCATTTGAAAAGATCCTTAAATCAACCAGACCTTAATGGGAGTACCCCTGGGTTTTGCATCTGCGTTTCACGAATTGTCTAACCTATCCATACCAATGTTGCCAATGTTTGCAACATCCAATTAGACAGGAGCATCAAGTGGGTGTTGCTTAGGTGAAACATCAAGAGGGGTGGACTTGGATGCAATTTTAATTACTTTCATCTGGTATCTATCTTAAGTATTACTCTGTAGCCTGAGGTAGCTATTGATTTTATTGTAATTGTTTAGAATTGTATTTAACTGTATCATAAATGACATAGGCAACAGGATTTCAGAAGATAATTAGCAGAGAATGCGGGAAAATTACTGACCTGGGCGAAGCTCTAACACATGATCATCCAAGCAGTGGCGTAGCGTGACTTTTTCAACTAGGTATTCTCTATTAAACAAAAGGGTGGGGCAGGGTGTGGCTTGCTGGAAATAGGAGGGATAATAGAAGGATTAAAAGGACTAGCTATTGACAATTTATCTAATTTTCTTTCTGGTTCGGTTGGCAAGTACTGCACTGTCAGGGCATTACTATGATGAAAACAATACTTTGCTAAAAAACTCAACGCAAATATACTCTTCGAACTCATTCATTGCATCAAAATACCACTAACCATTTCATCAAAAGTAATTCAAATCAAAACGTATCATTGAAAGTCAGTAAAATTTTGCTGGTCGAAATATGTCCCAATAGTTGTTGTTGAATCCTCTAAAATTTGCACTGATTTAAAGAGGAAGTAACTGTAAACACCTTCTCTTGATACCTTAATACAAAAGGGCTTTCGAAAGTTATTCACATAGGGCATTACACGAGTTATAAATAGTTTGTGGTATGCAGTGGATGCAGTCTAGACTTTTTCTTCATGGCTTAGTCGTGATATTTTCAATACAAGTTGATTGAAAGAATCGAAGGTAATGAGACGAGACTGCACAATAATGCAACTAAATGCGCTCGAATAATGCAAACAAAATAGGCCAACAATATAACTGAATACACCAGGCAACTATAAGGATATTATCCAGGCCTATCTGCATTCACTTTAATTCTATCACATAATACAAACAGAAGCATCCCTGATTGACAAGCAATAACAAAATTGGCATTTCAAGAGGCACAGATCTGAGTTAGCATAGCATTATGTAGAAGCCTACCTTTCCTTTCCACTTTGCTGTTGGTAGGTTAAGATTAGGGGTCAAATGAGAGAATGATTATTAAACAGTAATACGGACACTGCAATAGCTTTGAATGAAGTCATGTTTACTGTTTTCGATGAAGATCCACCACTCCAACAGCTCCGACGTCCATTAACTGTTTACATCGATCTCAAAACGAGACTTTTTTGAACCAACTTTGAGGCTGTACGCTGCATATTTCTCAGCGTACAAGACCATTGTTTTAGCTGATTAACGGCAAATATTATTCATGGAAAGGAGCATTTTGATTGGTTAAAGTACCGTCTAGGGTATTCACTGCGTATTCATGACCGATCTCTATTCAACATGAAGTAACTCAATCTTCAAAATTAGCTTCAAAGTTCTCCCAGCTTCTCTATGCTTCGCAGCGTTATTGTTTCCATGAATTTCGTGATATTTTGTACTTATACAAAATGTAGAATATCGAAGGCAACGAATTCAACCAGAATCAATAGCCCCAAAACATTTTTTAGTTATTACAATTATATGTCGTATTAATATTTTTTCTGAGAAATCTCAGGGTATTCACTGAATACCTTGAATACCCGGACGCTACGCCACTGCATCCAAGGCCAAATGCGGGCGAACGGCTTGGCCTTGGGTGATGACTTGAAAGCATGACCCAATAGCTCAGCAGTAGAGCACTTGAGGTACAAAGTCAGAGGTTGTGAGTTCGAGCCATGCTCTGGTCCATTATTTTCCTGCTTACTCACTCTTTTACCAGTTACACAGGGGAGCCATCGCAGCACCATCACAAAGTGCAGAGGACCTGAAGAATGATTAAGGATTTCATGTGTGCAAACTATTGAAATCTGTTTAAAAGATTCTTTTCAATTCTCTTTTCTTATGCAGCTAGCTTCCAGAAGATCGAACAAGATGTCTGGAAAAGTAGCAAGATTTGAGTACAATGAGGACATGGTTGCCCGTGATGCATTGCTCAATGCCACACATGCACGCAATCATCTTGAATTCTGTTGTGGTCTTAATATAGATACAGTGCCTCCTGTTGTTAGGGGAACAGGCATCATTTGCACCATTGGTAAGTTACCTGTTTACAAAAGATATTGTAAAAAATAAATTTTCAGATTTATGTAGAAAAGATTTCCGTGATCAGCTATGACAGCCCTTCCCAAGCAAATTAATTAAATCTCTGACTTACTCATTGCCAAAATTTCTTTAAAAGCAATGGCGGTGCCAGCCACTATGCTCTGGGGAGGAACAAAACAAAAGATTTTAGACCACGCCCATTTTAGCACCAGAAAATGCCCTTTTACTAACAAGGAATGCAATTTTTACCTGAAGTGAACGCCCATTACTCACTTTTGGCTATGTAAAGGCAGTTTTAAAATCATAGGATTACATTACAAAAAGTAAATTGCCAAAATATTACCCCTCCCCAAAAAAATTTTCTCATCGGATTTAGACGAAATGCAAAATTGATCCTGCCGAGAACTGGGGGGGGGACATGTCCCCCCCAGTCCCTCCTGTGGCGCCACTACTGTTTAAAAGTATGTTGTGAAAAAGAAATTTTTTGACAGATGAATGAATTCTGTGGACAGCTATTACAGACCTTCGAACTCAAATTAATTGAATCTCTGACTTACTCATTGACAAAATTTGTACTACCCCAGTTAAGTATTAAGCCATGTTGGATCATATAAATTTGATGTCATTGTCTTTGATTATTTGAGGACTAAAATAGACATAGGATCAATTTTTCCATTTGTTATTTACCTGTGTAAGATCCTAATCTAGTTCTTGTAAGATCCTATAATGTCAGTCTGGATCCTAGCAAGATCCTATTCAAGATCATGTTTTAGAATCCCGTAAGATTTTTGGTAAGATCCTGTGTAAGATCTTAAGTTGGTTTATCCTTCAGGATCTTTACGGAGGCTGAAATTTTGGAATTATGTCTATTTCAATGAGAACTATTCGCACACAAAAGTTTCTTGCATTCTGAAGGCATAATGGTTACAGATTTAAGAAATTGTGGATGATTTTACATGGAATGACTCGTGGAAGTTTTATCATTTCCATGACCGCTTTTCAGCTCCAACTCTGTGTGTTCAACTGAATTTAAATAGCTTGTTTTTGCATCATTCATCTAGGTCCAGCATGCCAAGATGTTGATAAGCTCAAAGAGATGATCTATAGTGGGATGAACATTGCAAGGATGAATTTTTCACATGGAACACATGAGGTTATTTTTCAAGCAATCTATTTAAAATAGCAATTTGTCTGCAAGTTTCAAAGTTGTCTATGGCACCTAAGCTCTTTCTTTATAGCATCAAATATTATTTAAATGTTGTGTAAAACAGTAATTTTCATTAGCAGCAAGCTTGATAGATAATGTCAATAATCTTTATTAGATATTGTTCTTTATTATATATTATTTTATGTTGATATGTATTGTTCTGATCTATTAGGGTAGCCTTATCATAAATCACAGTATAAATTGTTTGGAAGAATCTGGGTAAAGACATTCAAAGCAGACACCATCTTGGGTTTTCACAATTTTTTAAAAACAGGAACAGAACCTTATAACTTGTCCATATCTAACATCAAGCGTGAACAATTGACTTATAATTACATAGTCCGACATTGAGGTCTCGGCACTATTGAAGGATTAACCGGGTGTTCCTCTTCACAGTATAAGTATTGCATTTTGTTGCATAACATAACTAACTTAGCATTGTGTTGCAGACTTCTAGATAAGGATTCATATCTCTTTTAGGTGTTCTGTTAGATATTTAAAATTTTTTATATTTGTCATTTTTTATATAGTTTTGAGAACAATTTTTTCATTAATGACATTAATTTTTTTTGTTATAGTATCATAAGAAGACAATTGACAATGTCAGGGAGGCAGCAAAAGTTGAGCATCCCCATCCTGTAGCAATTGCTCTGGACACCAAGGGGCCTGAAATCAGAACCGGCATTATGAAGGCTGGAACTGTAAGTATCCTTACAATTATGGGACAAAAACTTTTTTGTATGGTTAACTATAAGTTACTTATAGGTTTGCTATGAGTTACTAGGAGTTACTACTAATTACTATCATACTGGTCACCAGCAACTACTGATTACCATAGTAGTCAGAAAAGGGATCTGAAATCACAACAAGCACCATGAAGGCTGGAACTATCTTTAGAATTATGGGACAAAAACTTTTTTGTAAGGTTAACTATGAGTTACTTATAGGTTTGCTATGAGTTACTAGGAGTTACTACTAATTACTATCATACTGGTCACCAGCAACTACTGATTACCAAAGTAGTCAGAAGAGGGATCTGAAATCACAACAGGCACCATGAAGGCTGGAACTATCCTCAGAATTATGGGACAAAAACTTTTTTGTAAGGTTAACTATGAGTTACTTATAGGTTTGCTATGAGTTACTATACGTTACTACAAATTACTATCATACTGGTCACCAGCAACTACTGATTACCATAGTAGTCAGAAAAGGGATCTGAAATCACAACAAGCACCATGAAGGCTGGAACTATCTTTAGAATTATGGGACAAAAACTTTTTTGTAAGGTTAACTATGAGTTACTTATAGGTTTGCTATGAGTTACTAGGAGTTACTACTAATTACTATCATACTGGTCACCAGCAACTACTGATTACCAAAGTAGTCAGAAGAGGGATCTGAAATCACAACAGGCACCATGAAGGCTGGAACTATCCTTAGAATTATGGGACAAAAACTTTTTTGTAAGGTTAACTATGAGTTACTTATAGGTTTGCTATGAGTTACTAGGAGTTACTACTAATTACTATCATACTGGTCACCAGCAACTACTGATTACCAAAGTAGTCAGAAGAGGGATCTGAAATCACAACAGGCACCATGAAGGCTGGAACTATCCTTAGAATTATGGGACAAAAACTTTTTTGTAAGGTTAACTATGAGTTACTTATAGGTTTGCTATGAGTTACTAGGAGTTACTACTAATTACTATCATACTGGTCACCAGCAACTACTGATTACCATAGTAGTCAGAAAAGGGATCTGAAATCACAACAGGCACCATGAAGGCTGGAACTATCCTTAGAATTATGGGACAAAAACTTTTTTGTAAGGTTGACTATGAGTTACTTATAGGTTTGCTATGAGTTACTATACGTTTCTACAAATTACTATCATACTGGTCACCAGCAACTACTGATTACCATACTAGTCAAAAAAGGGATCTGAAATCATAACAGGCACCATGAAGGCTGGAACTATCCTTAGAATTATGGGACAAAAACTTTTTTGTAAGGTTAACTATGAGTTACTTATAGGTTAGCTATGAGTTACTAGGAGTTACTACTAATTACCATGCGTAACTTTAACCAGGTTCTCATAGCTTATTTTGGATTTTTGTCTGGCATGATTTGGCTTCGGCCACTTTCAAGACATGGCAACCCTGCCCCTGTTTATTCCTTCCACGTTTATTGCAACCCTCCTCCCGCCCCCCGTTTATTCCTGAACTCAGTATAACGAGCATGTCTTGTTTCTTAGGACAGTGAAACAACTTACAAGAAAGGCGCAGCACTGAGAGTGACAACTGACCTCAGCCTGAGGGAGCAATGCGACGAGAACTTACTGTATGTTGATTACAAAGGTTTGGCAAAGTCTGTCAAGAAAGGGAGTAAGATTTTCATAGCCGATGGCCTATTGTCACTTGAAGTAACGGATGTATTAGATGATCACGTGATGACTAAAATTCTTAATGATGCAGCGATTAGTTCAAGGAAAAACTGTAACTTGCCGGGGGCTATTATTGATCTGCCGGCTGTTTCAGAGAAGGACGTCCAGGATTTGCAGTTTGGTGTTGAAAATGAGGTAAGAAACAGGGGCTATTGATACAGTGCCGTAGGAAGATAGAATTTCATTTAAGAGGGGGGGCGATAGGATTTAAACGATGTTGCAATTATTTGGTCTCTTGCTCAAATGGGTATTGTACCCAAAGGGAGTGTCATGCCAAACAGCTGTATCCTGCACAATGGGGGTATTGTGCCCAAAAGGGGTATCTTGCCAAAAGGGGTATCTTGCTCAAAGGGGTATTGTGCCCAAATGGGTATTGTACCCAAAGGGGTATCTTGCCCTGAAGGGTATTGTGCCCAAATAGGTATTGTGCCCAAAAGGGGTGTTATGCCAAACAGCTGTATCCCACCCAATGAGGGTATTGTGACCAAAAGGGGTATCTTGCCCAAAGGGGGTGTTATGCCAAACAGCTGTATCCTGCACAATGGGGGTATTGTGCCCAAAAGGGGTATCTTGCCAAAAGGGGTATCTTGCTCAAAGGGGTATTGTGCCCAAATGGGTATTGTACCCAAAGGGGTATCTTGCCCTGAAGGGTATTGTGCCCAAATAGGTATTGTGCCCAAAAGGGGTGTTATGCCAAACAGCTGTATCCCACCCAATGAGGGTATTGTGACCAAAAGGGGTATCTTGCCCAAAGGGGGTGTTATGCCAAACAGCTGTATCCTGCACAATGGGGGTATTGTGCCCAAAAGGGGTATCTTGCCAAAAGGGGTATCTTGCTCAAAGGGGTATTGTGCCCAAATGGGTATTGTGCCCAAATGGGTATTGTGCCCAAATGGGTATGGTGCCCAAACGGGTATTGTGCCCAAAAGGGTTATCTTGCTCAATAGACCTATTGCTACGGAGCTTTAATGGCACTATGTTCCGACGCATTTCGCTGGCCATGTAAACTCCCATTGGCTAGACTATACAAAAGACCTGTTGTTACGTAGCCAATCGGCTAATCTTCAATGTTTTCTCGATTTTAAACACGCTGCAAAGCCTATTGTTAACATTGGACAATTGACTGACAGGATACAGTGCCTTTAATTTATAGGAAATAAGTGAACTCGGTGAATAAGTACGAAATTTTCCTTCATTTTCTTTTCAGGTCGATATGATCTTCGCTTCCTTCATTCGCAAAGCCCAAGATATCAGAGATGTGCGAAAAGTCCTTGGTGAGAAGGGAAAAGACATTAAAATCATTGCTAAGATCGAAAACCACGAGGGAATCATCAATATCGATGAGATCCTCATGGAAACTGATGGCGTCATGGTTGCTAGGGGTGATATGGGTATGGAGATTCCCCTTGAGAAGGTCTTCCTTGCTCAGAAGATGATAATAGCAAGATGCAATATGGCAGCCAAACCGGTTATCTGTGCAACCCAGGTAAATAACCTGTTAATCCGGTACACATAACCTGTTTATCTAGTGAACATAACCTGTTCATCTGGACACATAAGGTCGAATTGTTATAACCCATGTCGAAGCCATAATCCAATACCTGATAACATTCCTTTCTTTTTTAAAGATGTTAGAATCGATGACAGAGAACCCCCGTCCAACTAGAGCAGAAGCCTCAGATGTAGCTAATGCTGTACTGGATGGCGTCGATTGTGTCATGTTATCCGGGGAGACTGCAAAAGGAGCCTACCCATCACAAGCAGTTTTGACTATGCACAAGGTAGGATAAAGATTCGTTTGCTGCCCTGTCAGCGTATACATTTACCAGTAAATATATGTCTAGCAATACGTCAGCATTTGCGTCCGCTATTTCATCACAGTTGTATCTTCTGTAGCATCAGCGTTTGCGTCTGCCATTACATCATCTTTTGTATCCAGGATGATGTCAGCGTTTGTTTCTACTAGTGCGTCAGCGTTTGCGTCTACCAGTGTGTCAGCGTTTGCGTCTACTATGACGTCAGCATTTGCGTCTGCTATTTCATCACAGTTGTATCTTCTATAGCATCAGCGTTTGCGTCTGCCATTACATCATCTTTTGTATCCAGGATGATGTCAGCGTTTGTGTCTACTAGTGCGTCAGCGTTTGCGTCTACCAGTGTGTCAGCGTTTGCGTCTACTATGACGTCAGCATTTGCGTGTCTATCTATCTACTATGATGTCAGCGTTTTCGTCCACTAATATGTCAACGTTTGCATCCACTGATGTGTCAGCGTTTGCGTCTACTAGTGCGTTAGCATTTGCGTCTACTATGACGTCAGCATTTGCGTCTGCCAATGCATCATTGTTGTTTACCTTCTATGATTTCAACGTTTGTATCTACCAATATGTCAGCGTTTGCGTCTCCTAATACATCGGCGTTTGCGTCTGTCATGTCAAAGTTTGCGTCTACCAACACGTCAGTGTTTACGTCTGCTAATACGTCTACTTCTGTGTCTACTGATGCGTAAACGTTTGTGTCTACAATGACGTCACAATTGCGTCTTCCAACATTGATAAATCTAATAGCTACGTAGAAGCTAGTTAATGCCATATATTAACTGCAATATCGAAAATATCTAACAAATCGTTTCATATCTCCAGATTTGCAGAGAAGCAGAGGCCGCAATATTCCACCGTGCTTTGTATGATAATCTAAAGAATGCCAAGACACTGACGGATGCCACAGAAACAACCTGCATTGCATCAGTTAGTGCATCGTTCAAGGTCAATGCTGCTACCATCATCGCATTTTCTACAAGCGGACGGTATGTTCATTTTGGCACTTTCTTGTATATGCCTCCATCACACAGTAAATTGTTCCATATCCTTTATCCACGTTTTCCTGTTTTTTGTCACACACCAATAACGCTCTCCCTGTGACCACTACGTTTTATGTTTGCTCCAGAATTAGGAAGACGGAGATGGCCCCCAGTGGCCCCCAATGGCCCCCTCCCATAAGAAATAAATAAATCGTTACCGCCATCAGACACCCAGTTTTTCAGTATGCGTTTTCTCAATGTAGTAATCTCCGGTTGTAGTCACACCAAACGTTGCTTGAAAAGTTGTGACAATGGGCAAAGTTTGGCTGTATACAGGGCTTTATTAAACAGTAAATTTCAGGTGACTGCGGAGTGAGCCCATGTCCGGAAAATTTTCTTATCACAAAGAACTTTAGTAGATAGTCAAAACCTAAGAAGCCCAAAAAGGACAAAATTAAGAATAAAAGCCAGTGGCATATCAAAAATAATTTGTAACCTTGAAGGAGCCTGGCGTCGCAACAGACAATGTCCAAGCGTTCTTTTTTTTCATATCAAGAGGCAGCATATATAAACAAGATAACTTGTTTCTGCAGTTTTTGTCATAGAATTAACATTCACGGTTTTTCTCGCGCTTTTCTCGCAGAACTGCTCGTATTCTCTCGCATTATCGCCCGCGGTGCCCAATTATCCTCATCACAAGGAATAAAAGAGTCTGTAGACAGGCTCATTTGTCACGTGGCCTTTTCCCGCTCTACTATGACGAGCCTCGACAGAACAACTGGTCAGATGACGTCAACGCTCGTTTGGTGTATGCTGTTACCAAGGGCAAAGACATGGGTTTCATAAGAAATGGCTCATTCATTGTCTTCGTCGTTGGCTGGTCCCCAGGCTCCCATACAACAAATACAATGCGCATCCTACAGGTCTCGGAAAGTGGTGACGTAATTGGACGTCGGAATGAGGCTGAGATTTTCTTCAGTTGAAAATGTTGTTGTTGTGTTGATTGGAGGTTGTGAATGACTCTTGTTTTTTCTGTGTAGGTTCATGAATGATTGCAAAGCAGGGTAGGGCCTAGACACATCGTAAACAGCGTCACGTGGAATCCTTAACCCAAAAGTTCGCTATAGTTGTTCTAATGTGTGATTTCTCGCTATACGCAGCTGCAACAACCATAGGGCCGGATTGGTACAATGCTTGCCAAAAGCCTTTTTTACTAGAATTGTTTGCCCATTATAATCCATGCGATATTTTATGAAGTCCTTAAATTCTCGTTTTCTTGTATACCCTGTTCATAATAATACCTAGGCCAGTTGACCTTCCACGACCGTAAATGTCACAGGGAATTTTTGGGCCTAGGGCCAGGACCTTAAATGTCGCATGCGATTCTAGGGCCTAGTGCCAAGGCCTTAAATATCAATAGATTTCTAAGGCCTAGGTTCAAATTTCGATAGCCTAAGAGCGCAAGGAATTTAAGTCTTCCTACCACTCGCCAGGCCACCATATAGTATCAAAATAGTTGCCTAAAAAATGACAAGACTGTCAATCAACTGTCTATAAGCGACCAATCAGAAACGTCTTTTCAGAATTACGCTAATCAGAGTCACTTGCAAATTTTTTATGAGTATACAGGTGATGAAACGTAAAACCTTACAAAAACAAATTTATCCTCAGTAAGACAAGTTAGGTGAGCTGAAATTTGAGAAGCTGAAAGCGAATATTTATAAGGAATAAAGGAAGAAAAAATTTACGTTCACAGAACCTAACGCACCCTACCCTGCTTTGCTGTTATGTTTTTAATTGCTAAAAGAGATTTTGCTGTTTATTATTAATCGTTTAAAATATTATATGATTAGGTTACACTGACTGAAATCGGTATTGACCATTTTTATTGTGTTACTTGATATCGAAAAGAAGTATACTGAATTTTTGAAATACCGAAGTGTGTAGCAAGTTAAAATATTTATACTTTGATTTGAGGTCAAACATTTTTTGTATCTTGCTTTCTTTGTGTCTTGAATTTAGTCCCTGGTTTTTTAATATTTGACCTTCAATTGTCGATGTTCATTGCAAAGTCCATCATTTGAAAGTTCATAGTTTCTTAAGTCAAAGTTCAAGTCAAAGGTCATATCTGCAGGCCGTGACCAGTTTCGCCTGGCATTCTACAAGGAGCTTTTGTCTCTCCTTTTAAAACATTTGACTGCCAAGTGTCATTGTTAATTTCAAAGGCCATTTCTAGAACTGTTTGGTTCGAAGGTCAAAGTTTATGTCAAAGGTCATATATGAAAGTTCGCGAGAGGCCGTAATTAGTTTCGTCTGGCATTCTACAAGGAGATTTTGTCTCCCTTTTTAATTCATTTGACTGCCAAGTGTCATTGCTAATTTCAAAGGCCACCTCTAAAATTCTTTCAAAGGTTCGAAGGTCAAAGTTCATGTCGAAAGTCTTGTCAAGGGTCCTTTCAAAGGTTGTATTTAAAACTGCATAAAAAGACCAGAATATTCTCTTTCGCTATTAAATATTTGATTTTCAAGTGCCTTTATTCATTAGGCTACCAGTCGAATTGTGTAGTTCAAAGGTCAAAGTTCAAGTCAAAGGTCATGAAAGGTTGGTGACCTTTGTAAACTTTCTCTTCTCGTGTAAACTCTGCTCTTAGGAGCTCAGACACAGAAACTAAAACATTCAAAGAACAATTTTTTTAGAATCATCTAATGTTGCCTTCAATATCAAATTGTATCAAACAAAGAGCTCTGATATTATATTAACATGCATCGCATTAAATCTATTGTACTAACTAAAGTTTATAAGGCATTAATCAAAATTTAAAACTTTGTTTGAAAAGATTACAGATTTTGTTACGAAAATACTAAAGTTTTTACGTCATCATGATGAGTTAATAACAGTTAGAACCTAGAAATGCATTTTTTACACAGCTTTATTACGACAAGACGAGCTTCTTTTGGCCTATTCCAGCATTATATCGCAAAGCTCTCAAGACTTTAGTAGTTATCAGACAGTGAAATCGTTTGTTGTTGATTCTCTGTGTTAGTGTATTTCGTCAGAAAGCTGTCTTTCCAGTTGTTGGATTCGTAAATCTTTAGCTTGAAGGAGCTCTTTCAATCGTCGAATCTCATCCTCGTGTTCATAGAATGCTTTTCGAAGCTACAAGATGAACAAAATGGCTTGTACAACAGTCACACAGTTAACAGGACATAAGATATTTTATAGCTCCTGAAGGCTGAAGACCTTATTTTTAAATATCCTTTGTAATCGGTTATAAAGTTCATATAATGTGCTAAACGGATTCAAAATAACTTTTGTTCAATTTTTACTTAGTTGAAGCATTTTCAATTCCTTTGCCCATTAATACAATGGTTCTTTTTGCGCCAAAAAGTGATTTTGTCAGTGGAGAGAGCCGAATTTCAACAAAGATTAGACAGAGTGGCAAAGCGACGACATTGCTTAAATTCGATTTAGAAAGTTTTCGATTTTGAACTGAAAAGCAGAAAATGCACTGTAAAGAACATCTAAATAACAGATCACCTAGAAATGTTGTCCTTTGTAAGTTTAAAAACTAGGGCCAAATTACAATATTTTTATGAGGTAAGAATCTGGGCATATCTCATAAGAAATGGCAGTTCCTCCACCCACTCATTCCCACTTCTATATACTCTATGAAAACTTAAAGAATTACCTCTTTTTCGTTACTTGGTGGCTCTTTCTGAGGACACATTTCGATGATATCGAGGTTGCTTTGTTTTTTGACAGCCACGAATTGTTTTTCTGTTGGCTGATACCCTTCCTTCAGGGAAATAAGAATTGGTTCCGCGTTTTTTCCACTTAGCCATTCCTCGGCCTCAAGAGATGGAATATCGCCTTGCGTTAAAGGGTATAAATCTTCTTGAAAGCGATCTGACTGGGTGGAAAAAGAAGTTTGAAATTACAAACACGTTCATATTTCAGAAGCTTTGCTTATTCGTAAATAGTGAAGTCATTTCATTATCAATTGCAATTGTAATTAGCAATTAGCTAATCGCAATTAAGTAGTCAGACATTGCAAAAAAGCTATTACAAGCGTTAGGAACAATGAAATAAACATAATGATAATTATTATAGTTTTAGTAATGATTATTAAAAAGATATTGGTCCAGAATAAAAACAGAAAACGGTTTGCAATAAGCTGTTTTCAATATATGCTCTGTTTAAAATAAAACAACTGAAAATCATTAAGAGTTTCCTAATTAGAATTTTGTCGACGAAATAAAAAGCTAGAAATATTTTCATTGGTTCCTTGACCCGTATTGAAGTGTTTTATTTCACCAAGAAAGGCTTGTCCGGAGGAGTAGTTAAAGGCACTATATCCCGATCTGTTTCGCTGGCTATTCAAATTTCCTATTGGTTGGACGAAACAATAGAGCTATTGTTACGTATCCAATCGGCTAATTCTCGATGTTTTATCAATCATGAACGAGCTTCAAGCCTATTTTTAACTGTAAACGGTTGATTGACGGGACAAAGTGCCTTTAAGTAGTTTAGATGCGCTAAAAATTTAGTGTAAAAAACTATGACTATTAGCAGGCATCAGGGCCTACGCTACAAATTTCAAGGTGGAGGGGCCAAGTTGTTTAAGTCGAACTTGAACTTGGTGCTTCAAAACAGGGCCTCTTTGGAAATATTATTGTTTACCAAAAAAGGGGAGCCATGGCCCCTCCGCACCCCCCCCCCCACCCCCGGTGCGCATGGCATGTTCCATTTACATATCTTTGTGTAGAAAACTTACTCTTCTCGGAACAATCATCGATATGGGCTCACAAAGGCCGCTTTGATGCAGCTTGTAAAATCTTGCCACTTCGCAGGAATTGACGTCAACGGCGCGTTTTGGCATGGCACCGACGCCTCGTTGTGGAGACGAGCTTCTGTATTCATGAAGGTAGTGAAGGAAGGGAGCCTCGGCTGATAACTCAAAGTAGCGAATGTTTCCATCTCCCTGAAAGGAATGACATTTAGAACTCATCCTGCTATCATCTTGAAATGCCTTAAGCCAAGGCTTTTAAACTAAACAACAGAAACGTTGTCTGAATCAGGGACCCAGTATGCATAGCCTGGCGATGGTGCACCAAAGATTCAGGCACACCATCAATCCCCAGGGGGGTACTCTCATTATGGCCTAGCAGAGGTTACAGTCAGGGTCAAAGAGGGCCAAAGCTAAAATGTTAAAAAATACCCTTAAATGGTATTTTCTTACAATAACCCTCAAATGGTAGCATAAGGACGGAAATGATGCCATAGTAACATCCATTTCTTTGTGCGTGCCTTGCCCTTCTTAGCCAAATTTCTTCGCCATCGACTGTTGTTGATTCGGGAAAGATAAAATCTTGTTCGTTTGTCTGTAATAAATGGCAAGCTAAACTAAGCTGTTGTGTTATTATCGAAACTGGAATAGAACTTACGAAACTCCCAGTTCAAAACAGCAAAGCCATATTACAAAATAGATGGATTAAATACAGTGTCATACAGATGTAGCCTAATATGGAACTCAATTCCAAATGAAGCAAAATGCTTCAATTTTACTTGTGTCGCATGGATTACATAAGAAACATTGGATACATTTGATTTACACTATATTTAGCGTCGGTAATTTAGACTAGCTGATTTCAAATCACTTGAGTATAGCTAGAGATTGTACCAACTTTATGTAAATAAAGAAAAAAGAAAAGAGCAGGACAGGACAGGGTTCAGGACACAGGACCCAGAATTCAGGATATAGAACACAGGACACAGGACCCAGAATTCAGGATATAGAACACAGGACCCAGAATTCAGGATATAGAACACAGGACCCAGAATTCAGGATATAGAACACAGGACCAAGAATTCAGGATATAGAACACAGGACACAGGACCCAGAATTCAGGATATAGAACACAGGACCAAGAATTCAGGATATAGAACACAGGACACAGGACCCAGAATTCAGGATATAGAACACAGGACCAAGAATTCAGGATATAGAACACAGGACACAGGACCCAGAATTCAGGATATAGAACACAGGACCAAGAATTCAGGATATAGAACACAGGACACAGGACCCAGAATTCAGGATATAGAACACAGGACCAAGAATTCAGGATATAGAACACAGGACACAGGACCCAGAATTCAGGATATAGAACACAGGACACAGGATACAGGACACAGGACCCAAAATTCAGGATATAGGACACAGGGCACGGGACACAGGACACAGGACACAGGACACAGGACACAGGACACAGGACACAGGACACAGGACAGGGTGGTGCAATTGAATGAGACAAAGTAAAATACCTTTCCAGCCAGGTAAACCATATTTGTGTCATGGTCATAAAATGGTAGGATGACGCCAGAGCCTGTATCAATGCCCACTGTATTGAGTGGCTCTTCGAAATTTTTCTGCAAGATAATTTTGTACAAATAAAAAGATGAATATATTGTAAACAACAACTAAAGATAGACTACACATATGATAAAGATACGACAATAGTCATCTGAGTACAGCTCTGCCTTTACGGCATCAAGCTTGAACAATTAGCAGTAATCTTAATTGAAAAAGATACCTGTAATTCAACTTCACAGGATGATAACAAGGCCTATCAGAAGTGGGAGTTTTGAGCCTTTTATACAGTATTATGTCCATCTTCTCACATAATCCCCTATTCTAAATATCATTCTAACAGCCATTCTGATAGCCTAGGTATTGTACAGTATGAAACATCCAACTACCAACACAGTATTTTCTACAACCAGAGTGTACTTTAAATGCTTTTTATAACATAAATGGTTAGGCGGAATCCCTTGTCTGGAGATGGAAGTGGTTTTGGACAAAAAATGCGAAAGAAAACCATAACATTCTAAAGCGTTTTTGTACCGACACTCGTCTGAGTATAAATTTCGGATAATGACTAAAGGTACGCAGAAATTTCCAGATGTAGGTCGAAAGTAGCATGAAAGGAAGGCATTTGATTTGTTCCTTGTTTTTGACCAATCAGCGACTGTTACCGTTGTTTAGAGTTTTCCTTCGCTGGAAGATGATCTCTGGTTGATGTACAACTGCTATTCTAGTTCCAGACAATAGATTGTTTCAACTTATTGGCCTTTGACGTAACTTACCATATCCCAGAGTGCAATTTGTCGCTCACTGGAACGCGAGAACCCGGTTGTAAGCAGCCGGTCGTTGCCAATGAAACAGACACGTGACTGCTTTGGTCCGTCATGGGCCATATGCTCCTATAGCAAAAAATGGACATAAGATCACAAAAAATTAAGAATTTACAGAAACTGAGGGCCTAGAGATACATATTGGTGAACAGACCTTCAAGTAATATGAAAGATAGAACGTATTCTAAAGGAAAAAACAAGTTTCTTTTTCTTGAAACTAAATCGCGTAGATTGATGTGATGATCTTGCCACTACAGGGTGACTTTTTCATCACTACACCCTTCAGTCTTGTCCTCAAAAGGCCTGTAGCACTTTGTGATTTTTAAACCGTTGCGTTCAAATTCTGTAAGAAACATTGATTCCCATGTGTTAAAGACAATTTTCATCAGATTTATAGAATTTCGCACTTTTTGAGGTATTTCATGATTTTTCAAAGCCAAAAAATAGAAAATAGATTTTGTTTATGACGACACACATATTCCCTCAGTTGTTTATCTCCAAAACACTCCAAAACAGTTTTGCGCAAAATCCAATATGGCTGCCAAAAAACTCACCGCGATGATCTCCTCCTTTCGAATATCAATAATCCTCATCATTTTATCTTTACACGTTGTTGCTAGGTAACTGCCATCCCTACTCCAGCACATGCTGTATATTGTATCCCTGTGTCCTTCGATAACAATGGCGGGCTCTCCTCTTTCCACATCCCATATGATGACTTTCTTGTCGAAACCTGCCGTTGCTAAAATGTTGTTTGCCAATGGATGCCAGACGATGATGCCAATCTTCTTTTGATGTCCATGCAACTCGACAACGGCATCAGTCATGTCTTTCTTTAGGCCATCTTCTGGTATCTTCCAAATCTAGGACAAATTAATCATGTCATTTGGGTGACCAACACCATTATTTTTAAACAATCTTTACGTGGTACAGAATTCGATCTATGTTCTGACGTTTTATACTCTGAAAAGTGTCAGACGAGAAGCTTTAGTAACATATTTGATTATATTTGTTTTTTCAAGACGATTGTTTTTGTAGACCAATGATATTGTTTTTGTAGACTAATTATATAGGTTTTATAGACCAATGCTATTGCTTTTATAGACAAATACTGTTTATATACTGTTTTTTTTACTATTAGACAAATACTGTTTTTATAGAAGCAATAGCATTGGTCTATAAAAGCATAACAGTGATTTTGATAGCTTGTTCGCATAGCTAAAGGCTCTGGCGCAACTGGCATGCTTTGCGACCTTATTTAAAAAAACCGGCCTAATATCATACTGCATGAAAATACAAAACACAGTAAATTTTTCAAGCAACTGCCGCTAAGCATGCCGGTTATACCAGAGCCTTTAAGGCGATAGAAACAGCTTTTCAAATTTTTCTTGCATGCAGTTGCCTGTTAAGACGTTATTACATTTTATTATTAAAGATACATTACTAGCAGTTTCCATAAGTTTACCAAGGTTAACATCCAATTACCAAGGTTTACCATCAATCAACCCAAGCGTGCAATTGTTTACAAAGGCTTACCTTGACAGTGCAATCTTCCGAGGCAGAAGCAATAAGGTTTTCATTGAATGGATTCCACTGCAGGTCAAGAACTCTTCCTTTGTGTCCGGACACTTTCGCATGTCCAATTTCTACTCGGCCAGTCTTGAAAATAATTATAAATAATGCTTAATTTAATTTATTCAATTCAATTTTTGGTATTTCTGTTAAGTTTTGAAGTTATAGTTGAAATTCTCGAATAACAGAGTTTTAGCGCTGAGCGTCTTGCTTGATAATAATAGTGTGGAGGAAAGACACTTTTAGCACTTCAAGACATCTAATCAATAAGGGAATTTTAACATTGCCTGCCCTTTGAAATACATTTAAAGCCATAAGAGAATCGAAGCTGTCTGGCCTAACTTTGACCCACAATTAATTCACTTCTATTGTTAAGAAGACTCAAGAATACGTATGATAATTAATGCTAATTATTCGTAAAATGTTTACCTTCTGTAGTGGTAAAACGATGAAAGCTCCTCCGCCACGTGACTCTAAGACAACAGCAACAAACTTTGAGTTCACCGCGCAGTAGTTCCCGTCCCATGCATTCTTGGTGATCGATATTCCATCATAGCAATTTTCTTTCTTAAACGGTTCTCCAAACACGTGTCTGAACTTTGATTCACGGACAAATCGCTTTGGCATTTTGCAAATCTGTAATGGAAAACGCATGATTAGGCCGTCGGTCATGCAAAGGAGCAATGTAGCTAAACCTGGCGAGTCCAGAGTCATCTATTCTATCTCATATACCGTAAATCCTCGAATAAGCCCCCTAGGGACTTATTTATTTTTGATATTTTTGAATGGGGGCTTATTCAAGGGCTTATACGAGGGCGGGGGCTTATAAAATTATTGTAGACATTAAGAAGACATTATTTAAAGACCTCGTTTATTTTAGTAGGAATTACTTTATGAGCATTTAATTAATTACTACCAAAAGTATGAATTTATTGTGGTAATTCAATAAAACGTCATAAGCAACCTCAGTTGGCAAAAATTACCAAATGAAGGGGTCCAATTCGAGAATTTATGGTAGCAGTGAGGGCTCATTCGAGAGGGAGGGACTGATTGACAATTTGTAGTTCTAGGGTAGGGGATTATTCGAGAGTGGGGGGGGGGGCTTTTTCGAGGAGGGGCCAATTCGAGGAGTTACGGTAGCAGTGCGGCCTTATTCGAGAGGGAGGGACTGATTGACAAATTGTAACTCTAGGGTGGGGGCTTATTCGAGGAGGGAGGCTATTTTGAGGGGGGGCAATTTAAGGATTTACGGTGCAAAATAAGATACATTCTAAAATTGCGGATTAAACATTTACCCATTAACAAATCAACTATTTCTCAGCAAACTTATTATACAAGCAGATTTCCTTGAAGTAAGTTAGATTTCTATGAGTATTTTAAACTGCTAGCACATTCCCTCATACAAAATTAAGGAATACGCCTAGATTGTTCAATCTGTGATTTCTGAAATGTGATAGCAATGAACATAAAAACTGCGATAGCAAATGTATACTTTACTGACCCTTTATGGTTTCCAGCTATGTCTTGATGTTTGCTTTCAAGCAACAAGTTTCTTTTCTAGCAACAAATCTTTCTACTCTCATTCGTCTTCAATCCACAGGAAGCTGATTCAACAAGATTCTACTAAATCTAATGAAACCAATTTTAGAATCGACGATCCGGTGTCCCTTGCAACAATTTCGATCTTTTTTAAACTGGCTGCCAGTAAGTTATACCATTAAAATGTTCATCCCTTCATAACATGCAATAGGCTATTCTTTTCAAAACACGCTAAATTCGTGTCTCTGAAGGTTGACCTGAGTAACAAATTATGTATTGGCCTTGAAGATGCCTGAAACGGTGTGTCTTGAAAATGTTTCGTTATTCCAATCCGGCGCTTTGATACAGAATACGGCGTTCAGATTTTTACGAATTTCCAGTCAGACGCTCGAGGAAGCAATATCTTTGTCCCGTATGCTAAGCTTCGTACTTATAACGCTTGAAGCATACCCAAAACACACGTTAGGAGAGTTCAATAACACCCAGTGTGTGTTCTAAGACACGTGGAACAGCAATGCTAAAGCGTGTTGTGAATACTTGTGTATAATATATTGTTTTACAATGAATATTAATTTGACGTCTGATTTGGCGGCCAATTTGATGATCCATACACGAAGCATTGATCGACAGGTACCCTGGCTGATAGACGCTGTTATAACTGCAGGTTGCAAGAACAAAACAACGTGGATATGGCTTGCTCCTTCGTAGTTATACATACGGAGCATTGGAGTGCTTCTTTAAAGGCTCTTACGCAACCGGCATGCTTTGCTGTAGTTGGTGTTTTGCTGTAGGACCATATTTGGTATTTTCATGCAATGCGAACTACGATACGACCTCGTTTTAGGCCTGTCTTGAAAATCTAGTCGCAAAGCATGCTGGTTGCGCAAAAGACTTTAAAAAAGGTGTACAATTGGATAAAGAAGAGGTTGGTAAAAGCAGAGTTCGGAATATCGAGAGTGATGTAATGATCGGGGGAGGGGGGGAGGGTTTAGGGGCTTGGAAATGTCGGGTGAGAAAGCTTCGAATAATACTGAAATGAAACTCTGTGGGACGCAAAATACAAGAGGAACATACTTAAGCCTTGAAAAAAGCAAACATTTTATAACATACTTAAGCTTTTCTTCTGACAGTCTTCAGAGTATAAAACGTCAGAACATAGATCAAAAGACTGCGCTAGGAAATATAAATACCCAGTTGTGGGTCGAAAAAGGCCAATCAGAAACGCGATCATGTGACTGTCGAGGTTGCCCTTTTTTAAAATGTTGCCAATGGAGTCCTTAGGTAAAATTTAGGGCGGGAAACTATTTTACATCATCATTACAGCGAGGGACTTTTATTAAACATAGGGATGGGCAGGAGACATGCGTACTCATAAGAAAGGCGGGCATAAGAGGGGGGGGGGATTCTCCACGCTTTTTGGTGGTTTGGACCCTTTTCACTTTAAAAGACCATGACAAGTGATATTTTGAAGGGACTTTCGAGCTTTTTTGGAGTAAGCATACCTTCATCTGAAGCTCTACCAACGTAAACAATTAAATCAGACAATGAAAAAGAGTTTTATTTTAGCTTTAATGGAATATGATGTTCCAGGGATGCTAGTGCACATCTTGGCGTGGGGGAGGATTCTAGACAAATTGGTAATCTTTATGGTAGTTTCTTCACCATTATTTTTGATGTCGCAACAAAAAATTGAGGTGGCTGCAGTCCTCCAGCCCCCTGGCTCCGGTGTGGGTGCCTGTGTTATCCTTTGGCCTTGTCTCTTCCCCTTGTCCACGATGATCAATTTGAATTGTCCCGCTAATGAGAGGCTCGTTGTTGCTATGGCGACAACAAAAAGTTTTCTCAGCTGTGGGCCTACAACTTCTAAAGAAGTTCCTTGCTGTCAAAAAGGCAGATGGGCGGCCATAAAAGCCTGATCAATTGAATTGGCGATAAAAAGCGATTAATGGTGAGGTATCGATTTAATCTTTCTTTTGTAGAATTGTCGGAAAAGAATACTTTTTGTTACCTCAACCGCAGACTCAAAAAATGACCTTTTACTTTAGCTTGTGGGCAAGCTGGCGTGGTTCCAACGACAGTTTAATTTTTACCTCTTAGGCCCGTGCTGAAACAATTGTTTATAACAGGTGCAAATAGCTTTGAATACGAATAAACTATATCGATTTTCTGATACAATTATAAAGAATATATTTTGGGAATCAGTATAAACAGACAGGACAATAGTACTGTCAATATCTAAAGCAAAACCCACAGAAGACCTGCCATGTTTCTTATCTCCTCTTTTTAACGCATCAGTATTCTTGTTTAAATCAAGCTGTGATAAACTTTCCTTGGTGAGTTATTTTGCCTCATTTCATAATCATTCGACATGTCTATTAAAAAAACTCATACAAGATTTGCTAAATTGTTTATGTTATTATTGATAATATCTAAAATGAAGTATCTTTTTGATAAAATAAAATAGCTGTCATATTGGAAAGTTATAGATAGTAAATCGGGTGAGTATTTTAAAATTCACTGCAATGCCTGATAAAAGTTAAGAAAGTTTAGCTTTAATCAATCTGCAATAACGAGAGGCTAATTCCAGTTAACTTAAGTTGAGTTTTTGTTTTGCTACTTAGGAAATCCAGATAAGTGAACAGTTTAACAGTTATATGTTTTTTGTATGTTAAAACAGTTAGATTTTTTTGAGGATAGATTCTGCTAAAGTTGATGTTGTAACAGTGCTTAGGAAATGATTAAATTATTCGGGGCACCAGTGTTTTAGTATAATAGAAGCTAAGCAAAATTGTCCATCTGAAGCAAAGGATTTGTTAATTTTTTAGGGGGGAGGGGCAAATGCTCCCAAAAACAACATTAACCAATAGCCCTGTGTAATGAATACATAATAGATTTAAGGGTTCCAAAAACCAATGGCCCTTTGTATTAAATACAGAATAGATTAAAGGGTCCCAAAAACCAATGGCCTTGTGTATTAAATACAGAATAGATTTAAGGGTTCCAAAAACCAATGGCCCTTTGTATTAAATACAGAATAGATTTAAGGGTCCCAAAAACCAATGGCCTTGTGTATTAAATACAGAATAGATTTAAGGGTCCCAAAAACCAATGGCCCTTGTGTATTAAATACAGAATAGATTTAAGGGTCCCAAAAACCAATGGCCTTGTGTATTAAATACAGAATAGATTTAAGGGTCCCAAAAACCAATGGCCCTTTGTATTAAATACAGAATAGATTTAAGGGTCCCAAAAACCAATGGCCTTGTGTATTAAATACAGAATAGATTTAAGGGTCCCGAAAACCAATGGCCTTGTGTATTAAATACAGAATAGATTTAAGGGTCCCAAAAACCAATGGCCTTGTGTATTAAATACAGAATAGATTTAAGGGTCCCAAAAACCGATGGCCTTGTGTATTAAATACAGAATAGATTTAAGGGTCCCAAAAACCAATGGCCTGTGTATTAAATACAGAATAGATTTAAGGGTCCCAAAAACCAATGGCCCTTTGTATTAAATACAGAATAGATTTAAGGGTCCAATA